>JAKCPI010011885.1:0-17239 GCA_023213315.1 Euborellia annulipes | reverse complement strand
GTTTTTTCACAAAAGCCCGATTGGCGGCTAAACGGTTTGTTTTACAATACATGTCATGACATAAAGTCATAGTAAAATTGGCCGTATAATCCAAATAGGCAATAATATACAGGGCGTTCCATTTAAAAAACATAGCTTTGATATGGACCACCCTGTATATGGGGTGCAATTGGAACGAAAATATTTGTAATTTGTAGCCCTAAATGCCCCTTATTATGCACCAGCGAGAAACTTTTAAAATGTCGGTTAATAAGCCCACAATCTTCCGTCCACGCGTATTGGCCCCCCCGGTATAATAAGCTAGTGCAGCGGTTCCCAACTTTTTTTGATGTGCGGCCCATTTTTTCCTATGTTAATAAATATAGAGAGCATGAAAATTCTGAATATCTCTTTACCCTTTTTTTTAAACATGTATGTAATGGCATCATTTGGAGGGTGGGCGCCCCCCCCCCGATTTATTTTCCCAAGGACTGTGATCTTTTTTACTACACTCACATCTTTGTTAGATATTTAAATTTTATATTGTTCAAAATAAAATATTTCAAAATATATCTAAGGGTATATAAACTGTAAAAAATGAATTAAAATAAATAACTTTTGAGATATCTATTTATAAGTAGGCCTAAATTTTGGGTAAAGTCAGAAAAAAAGTTTGCCACCCCCCCCCTCCCAAGAAAAAGTTCAAAAATGCATGTTAATATATTTTCAAAAAATTAGATAGTTTATTGAATTATATTATACTCCGCTCGTTATAAGCTAGATAGAATAATTAAGGTGAGAAAATATCATATAATTAATAAAATCAAACAATTTTGAGGGAAAAAAGGGAATATACATTTTTGAAAAATAATTTGTGATTTGTGATTGAATTTAATCAAAATCGTTATAGCGAATTGAGAAAATCGAAAAATAAACTGAAAAAGCACATAAATTATACTTATTACTTTCTCTTATCTATATCTGTTAATTTATAGAGTGGAAGTAGTGTATTCATGTCGAGATTTTGATTTAAATACACGTTTTGAGGTATCTTAACAAAAAAAAAGCCCTCGGGCTTGGTTTAATTGGTAGCGCGCCTGCCTTATATATCAAGGATCGAGGTTCAAATCCCATGCAGTCCGATGCCAAGACCAGTTTATTCTATTTTCCAATGGTAATAAAATTTTTTTTTTTTTCTATGTTTATAAATTTTACATCTTGAATTTTAATGTACTGTCAGAAACTAAATATATTTTGACACGCAAAAATCTGACGTGACAAGTACAGAACACAACTTTCATTGAAGATAAATTAAGAACTGTGCGACTAGTAACACCAGATTTTTTTTATTTGTGCTTATTTCATTTTTTATAACCTATGAATAAATTAAAAAAGTTTTTTTTAGTGACAAAATTACATTAATGTCACAATTATTGTAATTAATTTTTTTAAATAATTAACTCATATTCAAGGATAGCAAGATAAATGTTTAATGTTGACATAAAAGAGAGAAATAATCCCGGATAAATAAAAATTAATTTCAATAATTATGCAAATCGGGGCAAGATATTTTGCCATTGATATCTATTGAAGACCACTTTACTCTTGTACTTCATAGGAAAGATAGGAGAAATGGTTGCCATGGTAACAAAATTTAAAAAATTTTTCTGAAGGGCGGAAAATTTTTGTTCCGCATAAAAGGAAAATGTTCCGCGGGGCAGAAAAAATTTAATTTAAAAAAAAAAATTTCTGCAGAAAAGTTTTTGAGTTAAGCCCCCCCCCCGAAAAATTTCTTTATACGCCCAGATAGGAAATACAAGTTTCGGTTTCGACCGAAACTAAGATTGAGGCCGAAATTGGGTTTCGGCTGAAAATCTTGTTTCGGTCGGACCCTAATCATTATGATATTTACAAAAGGCATTTTTACCATGCTTATCCTATAGCCCAGTGGTTTCCAAACTTTATGTTACCACGCCTCCCTTAAAAATAATTATTAAAATATTTTTTTTATTTATTCTTATTTATATTAAAACTAGCAATCATTTGGAAAATTGGTCCTGGTGGCCAATATTCGCGCCTCCCCTTAGACTAGTCCGCGCTTCCCTAGAGAGGCGCGCCTCACAGTTTGGAAAACGCAGGTATAAGGGAATTTTATGGCTGGTAGAATTTGTATCAGGAATGAAAGTTAGAAAAAAACGCAACCAGAATTTTTTCTTTAAAAATATACTTTAACAGCTTTCGAATCGGCCTTGGTCAAAGCCATCCTCGGATACCATTAACAGCTCCGAGGATGGCCTTGACCAAAGCCGAAACGTCAGCTGTTAAAATATGTTTTTAAAGAGAAAATTCTGGTTTCGTTTTTTCTAACTTTCATTCCTGAAGAAAAATATTTTTCTCAAATCTTAATTTCACGCCCTAAGGGGGCCTTAAATATAAAATTTCAACTTCCTAGCTCAATTCCTTCATGCTTTAAATTGAACCCAACCAGACACACAGACAGAACATGTCGCGAAAACCATTTTTTTGGATTTGGACCTCAAAACGTGTATATCCATCAAAGTCTCGACAACAAATTTTTGACATGAATCCAATACTTTCTCTCTCTATATATATTATTAACTTATACATATAGGTAAGAGAAAGTCAAAATTCAAATTGAGATTAGTTCTATATACAAGAAGATGCGGTAACCCACCCCAGTAAAATTCTAAGTGGAGTAATCATATCTTACTTTTCTACCTAATGAAAAAAATCCTTACAAAATTCTGCAAGGGATTCGATAGGTTCCTAAGTTACCCAGTGTAATTATTATCTGTTATGAGAATTTCGAAATCTTCAAAAATTAATTCCGCCCCAGTAATAAGAAATTTTAGAATGACATTAAAATGTTTCTATCCCACTATGCTATTTGCTAAATATTGAATATAAATTTTAACTCAAACGGAATGTAGACCGGGTCTACTTATTTTTTAGTAAAAGTATTAAAAAACATTAATATATTTGTGCATTATAGGGGATGGGGCATTAATCCCCCCTGGTTAATGCCTTCATACCTCCCTCCCCCCTTTAAGGAAATGCGAGCCTTCACCGCAAAATTACTCTCAAAATAATTTGAATACATTTATAAATAATTATTTTAATTTTTATTTCATTTTAATTTTCAACCCTTAATCCATTCCTTTGTAAAAGTGTATTGAGGAAATTTGATTAACAAAAATATAGGCCATATAGAAAGAATATAATGGTAAATAATGGTGACTTAAGAAAAGATTTTATAAATGTCCTCAGGCTTGGTGTAGTTGGTAGCGTGCCTATCTTCTATACCCAACGTCGCGGGTTCAGGCCTTCAGGCAGTCCGATGATTTTATTTAAGCCTTTTGGATACCAAATGGCTTAAATAAGAATGCCTGGACCCCCAATATGTATATTATTAATTAATAACGGTTATCGTATAAAGTCTTATATGGCCTGAGTTGCTGAAATGATTGTGTGAGTGTGAATGAGAAAGTGTTAAAAAAAAAAACTAAAAAATAAAATGACAAAATGATAAATTAAATGACACCTACACTCCCCCACCCTCCCCCTCCCTCTTTCAACAGCTTATATTCTCTCTCTACCCTTAGTGAAATACAAAATATTTAATTTCATATTCAAAAGAATCGTTTTTCGCAGTCAAATTATTTGTTTCTATCATTTTTTTTTTCAACGATAAAATGCATAATAATTACCTTTAATAAGACTCTCCAGAGGGTGTGTTGGCTGACGGAGTGGTCAGGGTGGGTTACACTATATTAATTATTCACTTTGATTCACTTTAAACACAATTAAAAAAAGAGCTCGCCGCCTGCCGCCCGGCCGCCCGCTCGACTGATTGAGAAACTTGTCTCTCTCGGAATAGGAATAAAATAGATGAACATAACAATTCCCTTTTTATTAAAAGTAAAAAATACCTTTTCGAATGTCAACAAGTGATTTGGAATATTCCAAGGCCTTTCTTAAATGGACCCTGTTACGCATTAGTGTGTCAAGAGCCAAAAAAAATTAAAAATTGAGTTAAGCATGGAATATTGTTTCAAATGCTATAATTAATAGTATTTTTTATGAAATATGTTCTAAAAAAAAATTTATATTTAATGTTACTTGCACAATTGACAAAAAAAAATGATATATAATCTAATCAAAACAAAAAAATTAATTTTCTCAAAACTCGGTAGCTGGCCTTTGACACATTAATGCGTAACAGGGTCCAAATAATCAACCCTTCATCCCCCCTAATCAAAATAATAATCAATGATATTTTTTGAATGTTATTTGGCTTCAATTTAGCTATAAAATAAATTTAAAAAAAAAAATATTTTTTTCAAATTTGCAACCCCTAATCGAATCTTTTTTTTTAACACTCACACTTTTTCTCATTCCCACTATAAATTGATTATGAAAATTGCATTCATGGAATGCTCATCTGTTTTGTCATATTGGATGGGAGGAATTGACGTTTTGCTAAACATCCTGTTGATTGTACTGAGGATGATGATTCTCTGTCATAGGAATCGGAAATAACTACAAATAAAGCACATAATACGGAAAAGTATTTATTTTTGGCCGATGTCCTTATAATAAAAACGATATAATTTTGAGTTTGAAGCAAATAGAATTTTATTATTGACAAATCCTGGTTCAATCATATGTGCGCTTATAATTTCCAATAACTGAAGAGGACCAAATAAATTTAGGCCGAAACGTCTTATCCTGGGATTTTTATTGAACCTAGAAAATTCTAATTTAGCTGCTATCTCCATATTCCTTCTTTATAATCACATCACAGCTACAACATCGGACTTCCTGCAATTCACACCATTAGCCCTTGGCTTTAAAAATAATCTATATTGATATTTTTCTCGGTCACACCACGGAGGGGGAGGGAGGGATTATAGCAGTCATTCCCAAAAAAAATACAACAATAATTGCATTTAGACAATTCTAAATATTTATTTTCCTTCGAAAGACCCATCGAAGTCAAGTCAACGAAATTTCTAAGTATAAATGGAATTTCCGTGTCAAATTATTAAATCACCATAAACAAGAATCCCAATAATCCGCAGAACTAATTATTTTCCTTGTTTTAATTATACTTTTTCCTTTTTAAAATATTTATGGATGATGATGAGGTGTTTGCTGCTTTGAATGCTATTCTTTAGTGTTATCTATCAATAATTACCTCAAATAGAGTTCCATTGTCATCAAGGACGGTCCTAGGCTAGGGTTTGACACCGGTGGAAACCGAAACCGGTATACCGGTTTTTTGCTAATTTTCAAAAACCGAGAAACCGAGTTTTTCCCGAAAAACCGAATTCGGTTTTTTTTTTAATTTTTTCTTCAGTAATACTTGTATTCAATTTATAAATTAATCCGTGACCCATGGCTCAGAGAGAAGACATTAGATTAGCTTCTAGTGGCTTGGGGTTTTCGGGATCGCTTGAGAAAAATTTATTTCATTAGAATTGGCTATCAATCATTTGAAATATAATAAATAGGGATGGGTTCTAAATGGCGTTATATGCCGAAAAAGACTTTAAACAAATTAAAAAAAAAAAAATTATAAATTATCTATATTTTTTCCCTTTTTTCCAATACTTAAATAATCTTTATATGATAATAGCGGAGTGGTCCCCGGGCTTGGTCTAGTTGGTAGCGTGCCTACCTTCTATACTGAACGTCGCGGGGTCGGACCCCAGGCAGTCCAATGATTTTATTTAAGCCATTTGGATACCAAACGGCCCCCAATAGATATATATTATCTCTATATATAACGGTTATCGTCAAGTCTTATATGGCCTAAGTTGCCGAAAAGACTGTGTGAATGGGTGTGTGTGCATGAGTGTGAGTGGGAAAAAAGTGTGTGTTTTAAAAAATAAAAAATAATAATAATTTTCTTTACATAATTAAGAAAAGGCAATGGTCCCTCGCAGGTTATTAAAAAATTATTCTATTAAATATTGTTTTGAATATTTTTTTTTCCTTGATTTATTTAAGGAACATTTTTTTGTTTATTAAGGTGTAAATAGGGATTGAGATAGGAATTTTGCCTCATGTATTAATATTAATACTAAGGGTCAAGGGATCTTTTTCAGTACCAAGCCATAATATATTTCTAAATTATGTTGTATACAAATTAATTTAACTTCCAAAAATGGTGGTCGGTTCTAAACAGATGTTGAAAAAAAAACCGGTTTAAAACCGGTTTACCGGTTTTCCAATTTGTAAAAAACCGAAAAACCGGTTTTCAAAATTTTCCGGTTTTTTCCAAACCCTAGTCCTAGCCTTACATTTGGGGGGGGGGTCACTGTTTTTTTTTTTTTTTTTTTTATAGTATAAATAAATGGGCCTGGGCTCCAATAAATATATATTAATCAAATATGAGTATCGTTTAAGTCTTAAATGGCCTAAGTTGCCGAAAAGATTGTGTGAATGGGAGAGTGAGTGGGAAAAAAAGTGTATGTTAAAAAAAGAAGATTTTTGGGGGGGGGGGCACGACCCCCTTGACCCCCCCCTCTGGGACCGCCCTTGATTGTCATAATGATTCAATCAACTTGTTGGTCTTTCCTCAGTGAGTAAGATTATAGTGATTATTTCAAAGCCTCCATATGAAAAAAAAAGGTAGAGATCATAGGTGATTTTACGTCAAACAGCTAATGATGGTAACAAAAATTATATTATTCTTATATAATGATTGGAATTTATTGAAATAATGATGGATGAACATTATCTTAATAAAAAAGAAGTAAAAATGTCTTTTATTTATTGAAAAATATCCTTTGAGTAGATAGAGATAGAGTAAATAATAAAAAAACTTAAAAGAACCCAGCAGAAAAAAATTGATTGCAAAAGCACTTGTTAATAAATTACACTCGGTGAATAAATAATGAGAAATTGAAATTGCCATCCTTTGATAGACCATTCTCACATCATTTTATTTGCAGATATTCCGACTGGTATAAAGCTTGGTCACCTTGAGTACAATAATATTAATTGATGGAGGGCCAATGCCAAATATTGTCTAAAATAAAAACGAAGAGACCTGTTGCTGTAGCGATGATTTTTTTTTTTTTTTAATATAGAAAAAAACATTCACACTTTTTTCTCATTCCTCACATTCACACAGTCTTTTCGGCAACTTAGGCCATATAAGACTTTTACGATAACCGTTGTATTGAATATATCTATTGGGGGTTCAGGCATTTCTATTTAAGCCATCTGGTATCCAAATGGCTTAAATAAAATCATCGGACTTCCTGGGTCCGAACCCGCGACGTTTGGTATAGGAGGTAGGTACTCTACCTACTACGCCAAACTCGGGGGGCGTAGCGATGATTATAGAGAAACAAGAGTCAGTGGGAAGCCAGCTAATAATGAAAAATTAATTAATTTCGTCGACATTACGGAAACGCTTAGCTCCCATCTTCAGGATGACAAATTGTTAGAGTATTATTAGACCATATCAATGCGTACAAAAATAGACATATTTGTAATTATTATAAAACGACGAAGCATGATTGAGGCCGATGGGATAAGTCCGGCCAAAGGTTGAAAGGGAAAAACGCACGACAGTTTCAAAAGGGCTTTTTCAATTCTTAAAATTTCGAAGGCATTGGAGGCCCTCGGGGCTTGGGGTAGGAGTTTGCGTGCTAACCTCGTATACCAAAAGTCGCGGGTTCGGACCCCAGCAGGGGCGCCGGAACGAATTATTCCAATTATTTGTATTTCAGGCTAATTCGTACATATTTGAAGATTCCCAGAAAAATTTCTTTTAATTTTGCACTCCAGATAATTGGTAATCCCGATAATTCGTCAGCCTTATGAATTATCTGGATTCTACTGTATTTACAAAATAAAATGATATGAGAGTGGTCAATAAAAGTATGGTAATTTCAATCTCCGATTATTCCCTATGTTATAAAAATAATAGTTTTTTGATCTAATTAATTAAATTAATAATTAATTAACTAAATATTCGATGGCCTAAGGATGGGAGCGATGTGTTCCCGAAAAGTTGACGAAATAATATAAAGGTTTTTTTATTTCTGCTGGCTGACCTGTAAATTTATTTTTTAGGTGGTTCTGGATTTATCGGAAGAAACTTAATCAGTAAACTACTTAAAGGAGTTAGCACGGTGAAGAATATTTATGTGTTGGTTCGAAAACGAGGAGATAGATCTGGACCAGAAAGATTTAAGAAAATTCTTGCATCGGAAGGCCTTGTAAATGAAGAACGCATAACAGTTGTGGAAGGCGATTTGGGCATAGATAATTATGGATTAGAGGAGAGTACTCTTCTAAAAGTAAGTAGGCCTAATAATTATATTCAATTAAGCCGGATCTTGATCAATCATGATCTGCAATTTCAGCAGATTAGAACAAAGAAGAAAGAAAAAAATATCTATATCTAGTCTATATAATTAGGGGATGCTTGTTTGTCTGTCCCACTTTGATTAACCAGTTTTGAGTTGAAATTTCCAAATGAAATTTTACTCTCTTATAGAGAGTTCAGGAAAAAACTTGGGTTTCTAATACTCAAAATGGGGAGGCTCAAAAAATTTCAGAAAGCATTGGGTTTTTTTAATTTTTTTAATTTGTTTAAGGTCTTTTTCGGCGATTAGCCCACGAGCCTCTTAGGCAATTTAGATCCAGTAACTGTTTATTTCAATTGATTGGTATTCAATTCAGTTGAAATTAATTATTCGTCTGGGACGGGATGGGAACGCTTGATCTTGGAATCAGAAGAAACATTGGGTTCTATCTCAACTTCTGATTAAATTCTAAAAATTGTTATACCATATAAATAAAAAAGTAGAATTATATATAGGCATATCATGTGTGTATTAATTTAAATAAGCGAAAAAGGTAGGTACCGCCGGGTATACTATTCCAATCCCGTGCTTGCTTGAGGATTTGTTTACATTCATAGAATACATAAATGCAAAGAATTGTCTATACATTTCCAATGGGAGAAATAGTAACTTTAGGAATTAATAACTCAAAAAGTTATGGGGATTTCCTGTAATCTCAAGAAGGTCCTCTTTAAGCATAATAAAATTCATTTCAAAATTCCAACGGGAAGTTGCCTATACAGAATGTGACAGGCAGACAGACTGACAGACGGACATTTGCCAATTATATAATTAGATTAATTAAAATCTAAATAATGATTAACAGATTAATAAGGTTTTGACTATTTTTTAATCTTTTTTATTTCGTCTCCTGTTTGATCATTTTCAAAAAAAAAAAAATCGAAAATCAAAAATAAAGGCCTTCTATAAGTTGTAGATATTTCAAACAGCTTTAATTAAAAAAAAAAAATTTGAGGTCGATAGCTTCAAAATTGTGGCCGCTGGAAACTCAAAATTAGCACATCGAGACGCACCCCTTAAGGAAGATTAATTGGGTAATTTCACGGGGATCCCCGTCTTTTTTTATATTAAAAAACGCAATGTGTCAGTCCAATCGTTGAATTTTTATAATAGGATTTGATTAATCAAATTCACAGAGAGAGACTCTCTCGAGTAAAGAGATAGAAAGGGCAATAAAACTTCATATCAATAATAAGAAAAAAAAAAAGTTTTCAAGTGCTTGTCTCCAACCGGTTCTTAGCTATTCTTCAAACACCGAGAGATTTTAATTAGAAATGACAAAATTAATTTCAATAAGGTAATTGCTGAGAAAAAGAGAATTTTGTATTAATTTTGATTTTAATTTATTTTTTAGATAAATGAAGAAGTTGAAATAGTTTTCCATATTGCTGCAAATATTAATTTTAATGCCCGTCTGGATAAAGCCGTCGATGTTAACATCAGAGGAACTGAGAAATTGCTCAAAATGGCAACAAATTTTAAAAAGCTCCAAGTTTTTGTACATGCTTCGACCGCATTTTGCCAGTGTCAAATTTATGATGAATTAAAAGAAAAGGTTTACGAAGGACCTCTTAATCCTAAAGAAGTACTTTCAATGAGTCCGGAATTTTTGAGAGAAAATCAACAATATCTTCTTCAAAGCTGGCCGAATACCTACGTTTGGACTAAAGCTGTAGCAGAAGCGTTGGTTGGAGAAAACGAATGGAATTTCCCAAGAGTGATTTTGAGACCCTCAGTTGGTAAGTACCATTTTGATAGTGAGACTAAAAATTAAGTCAGTGACTTGATAAAAGGGTTATTTTTTTTTTCTATAGACAAAATATTTCTAAAAGAGATAGAATAAATTTTAAACAGTTTGAAATTTGTGTTACTGGAAAATAATGAATCCCATGTCGTTGGTATAAATTATCGAAAGCTTTTCAACTTTATTTCTTCAGAATTAGAAGACTATTCAAAGATCTCTTAATTAAATAATTAAGAAAAATATTTATCCATAAAATTCCAAATAAAACGATCTTTTAATTCTTCGATTAAAAAATATTTTAATCTTATAAAATTGACATCTTAGAAAACAAATGCTGAATCGGGAAAATTAAATCCAACATATATGGATAGATGATAAAGGGTTGAATTGAAACATTAAAATAATAAGGGTTCGAATCCCATCTCATGCGACAAAAATTTATTTAAAAAAAAAAAAAAACTCAAAATACTGTATACTGTACAACGGAAATCTAGGTTGCCAAAAGAAAAAAAAAGACTTAATAGGGTTAGAATATTGTTAGGCGAAATAGAAAGTAATCAAAATATTAAAAATTTTTTTTTTTTTAGTAAGTCCTGCGCTCAGAGACCCCTATTTTGGTTGGACAGTTGAGCATTCACTGTTAACTGCAGGTACTGTTGTTTGGAATATAAATATATTCAGGGCGCTCAATCTAAACGATAAATCAAACGCAGATATAGTTCCAGTTGATATTGTAAGCAATGCATGTATTCTTTCAGCATATCAGCACAAGAATAACAAGTAAGTTAGAAATTTATAAATCACAAATAAAAGTGAATAACGAATCCTAGACACTATTTCTAATAGGAATATATATTGAAAGTATTGATTTCATGTTAAAAATTCGATGTCGAGATTTTGATGAATATACACGTTTTGAGGTCCCCTGAAGTGGATTTTTCAACATTGTCTGTGTGTGTGTCTGTCTGTGAACAAAATATCTCGAGAACAGAAAGAGCTAGGAGGTTGAAATTTTATATTTAAGTTGGGTACGGGGACGTGATACGAAGCTTTTGTTTTTGAACAAAATCGGCCCAAGAGTACTAGTACTTTACTGATGTATTTTTTCAGGTTTTTTTTTTTTTTTTTTTTTTTTATTTCCTCAAAATTCGCTCTAACGATTTTGATTAAAATTCAAAAATCAATTATTTTTTTAGATGTTCTTTAAAATGTATATTCTCATTTTCTCCTCAAAATTGAGAGAAGCACACTTTACTCTTGTACTTCATAGAAAAGATAGGAAAAATGGTTGGCATGGTTTCAAGGGCGGATACAGGGGGGAGGTAAAGGGGGTAATTACGCCCCCCCCCAGATTTGAAAAAAAAATACTTTTTTTTTAAAAAAAAAATTATTTTTAATGTAAAATTTTAAAAATGAACACTTCAAAATTTGATTTGTATTTATATTCTGGCAAACAAGTTCAGAATGTGCATTTAAATTACCGAAATTAAGAAAAAATTGTGTGCTGTGCGACCAGTCACACCAGATTACCCCCACCCCCACCCCCCGAGAAACACCTTTGGATCCGCCATTGCATGGTAACAGAATTTAAATATTTTCTCATGTTTATAAATTTTATATCTTGAATTCTAATATATCGGCGGAAACTAAATATATGTCGACACAAAAAATCTGGTGTGACAAGCACAGAACACAACTTTTGATTACTTTTGGTAAGAGAAAGTTGTGTACCCACTGTGCGACTAATCACACTAGATTTTTTATTTATCCTTTAACAACGGACATGGAGCTACTACGAGCGTAAACCAGAAAATACGTTGTTGGTTCGATTCCCCATAATTTTCTTTAATTTTGAATTGTTTTAAGACAAAAATTACTAAGTTAAGATTGTAAAATTTTAAGAAAATATCAGAGAATTTAGTAAAATTTTCAAGTGAGTCTGTTAGAACTGGTCTCTCATTTAGTGTGTATTTTTATTGAATATAAAATATTAAGCTTGACTGTTAAATATTGTATAATCGAGCATTTAATAGTTTCGGATGATCAAATTGATTAGTACGGAGGTTTTATTTGTCTAATATTGTAATATTTTCACGCGGCCGCTGTTGCTGAGTAGCGTCTCCCTGTTAATTTTATAGTTCCTGTCTCATTAAAAATGAAATTTTTTTCATCATCTAATTGATAAAACAAACTTGATAAAATCTTTTTTATTTTTTCATAAAAAAAAAAAAAAAAAAAACAATCTGCATAAATCCTAATTAAGTGCTGAGCACGTCAAAGTCACGGTCTCATGCCTATTGATATGTTTAACAGTCTTTTATATTTATTTTAAAAATTATTTAAATAGCTTTTTTTTGTTGTTATTTGAAGTGAGACAGCCATAAAAAGGTGGAGCCCTTCTCAAAGTCAAGGCAAGCAAAATAAAATTATTATTCTTTTTACGATCTTATTTAATAATTCAGGTATATTTTGGAATTTTTTTTTTTTTTTATTGCTTGTGTTAAAAAAATTTTCAGAATAATTTTTGAATAAAATATTAATTTAATTTTTTTTTCAGAGATAATGATGTGATGGTAGTAAATTGCACTAATAATTCTTCCGAGCAATTACAATGGACTTTTATTTCAAGCAAAGCAACGACTGTCCGAATTACTTCAAATCGTTATTTTTATCTGATATATAATATTTTTTTGGAGTGGATTCCACTTTTTTTATTTTTTCTACTTGAGCCAAGGTAATTAGTATTGAAATTCTGTTAAAAAAAAATTGGTATTAAGTAGTACGAGTCGGCTACTGAAAAGGTATCGCCATTCAGATCATAATATCAGTATTATTTTGTTCATGGCGCTAGTAAGGGTGATATTTGAGTAACCCTTGAAATTTTTGTGTTCAGTCAACTCAATAAAGAGCCCTCGGGGCATGGCGTAGAGGTTATCGTGCTAACCTCGTATACCAAACGTCGTGGGTTCGGACCCCAGGCAGTCCGATGATTTTATATAAGGCATTTGGATACCAAATCTTAAACCTGGACCCCAATATGTATAATAATAAATAACGGATATCGTTTAAAGTCTTAAATGGCCTAAGTTGCCGAAAAGACTGTGTGAATGTGTGTGTGATTGTGAGTGTGAATGAGAAAAGGTGAATTTTAAAAAAAAAAAAAAAAACCAAAAAAAAAAAAAACAAAAACAAAGAATTCAATTGGAAAATTTTTTCTCTCTATGACCCTATGTCAGTCATATTCTCTAATTTTTCTGAGTTTATATGCCCTGAAAATTACGTGTCAACGATCCCAGTGAGTCAAATTATATTTTTATTTTTTAAACTTAATAAATTGTTTTTTTTTTTTAGTTTACTTAATATCATTTTCGGCATCTAAGACCATTTTAGACCCCATCCCTATTTATTTCAAATGATTAGTAGCCAATTCAAATGAAATAAATTTTTCTCGCCTGTGACAGGAGGCGAACCCGGGACCCTAGACACATTACGAGAAACTAATGTTTTCTCTCTGTGCCACGGGTCACGGGCAAATTGTTATTTATGTCTATACTAGACGCAGCCCCGCCTCGGCGGGGCTTTGCGCCAGCGCGCCCCCTGGACCCCTTTGCTCGCCTACTTATATACATACCGGTACATACATTTTCCCTTTTCATTTTTATATGTAGAGATTATTTTAGCGGTTAATTATTCATGAACTTAAGATTTTTTGTGAATCATATCCTTTCCGGGACTCTCCCGGTACACAGACAAAAAATTTACGCCGATATTTTAGAATTCAAAATGTAAATAAATAAAAAAAATCGTAAACACGGGTAAATATTTATATTTTGTTACCATGGCGCTATTCCTGAGGTCTGATTGGTTGTTTCACACATCGGACACCCTCTTAGCCTTTTATATATAAGTATGATGATATGAAATTGTAAAAAATACAAAACAATTTTAGTATCTGTAAAATAATATGAAAATAATTAATTAAATAATTCAATATTTATTAATTCAAATTCCCGACAAAAGTTAGGGTGAGCCACCGGGAGTCGAACCACGGATCCTACAATCAGCGGCGTAACTAGCCTTTGAGGGCGGAGGGGGCGAAGCTCAACTGAGGCGGCGTTTTTCGAGCATTTTTTTTTTGTTCGTTCGAGCTTTTTTGGGTAATTTTTCTCCGGATTTGTGATATAAAATGAATTTATTATGAAATTTCAAAAAAAAAAGCCGGAGATTTTGGCAAAAGCTGGAGATTTCGGGAAAAAAGCCCGAAATTTAGATAAAAAGTCGGAAAGTCGGATGCGTGAGGGGCGCCAAAGGCTTGATGCGCCTGGGGCGGGAGGAGGGGGGCAAGCACCCCTTCGCCCCCACCTGGATACGCTACTGCCTACAATTTGTACTCTGTAGAGCAGTGGTTTCCAAACTTTATGTTACCACGCCTCCCTTAAAAATAATTAATCTTATGACGCCTCCCCCCTCCCTCATTTTATAAAATAATAAAAAACAAAAATTTTTAATACTAAAAAATATAAATATATATAAAAATATTTTTTTTATTAATTCTTATTTATATTAAAACTAGCAATCATTTGGAAAATTGATCCTGGGGGCCAATATTCGCGCCTCCCCTTAGACTAGTCCGCGTCTCCCTAGGGCCTCCCCCGCGCCTCACAGTTTAGAAAACGCTGGCATAAGGGTATTTTATGGCTGGTGGAATTCGTGTAATATCAGGAATGAAAGTTAGAAAAAACAAAGCCAGAATTTTTTCTTTAAAAATATAATTTAATTAGCTGAAGTTTCGGTCTTGGTCAAAGTCATCCTAGGATGACCACTAACAGCTCTGAGGATGGCTTTGAACAAAGCCGAAACGTCAGCTGTTAAAACATTTAAAGATTTTTCTAACTTTCATTCCTGAAGAAAAATATTTTTCTCAAATTTTATTTTCACGCCCTAGGGGGGGTGCCTAACTTAAATATAAAATTTCAACCTCCTAGCTCAATTCCTTCATGCTTTAAATTGAACCCAAACAGACACACAGAAAACCACTTTTTTGGATTCAAGGGACCTCAGAACGTGTATATCCATCAAAATCTCGATACCGAATTTTTGACATGAATCCAATACTTTCTCTCTATATATATGTATATTAACTTATACATATAGGTAAGAGAAAGTAAAAATTCCGAATTGAGATTAGTTCTCTAATATAAAAAGATGCGGTAACTCACCCCAGTAAAATTCTAAGTGGACTAATTATATCTTACTTTTCTAACTAATGAAAAAAATCCCTACAAAATTCTGCAAGGGGGTTCGATGGGTTCCTAAGTTACCCTGTGTTATTATTATCTGTTTATGAGAGTTTCGAAATCTTCAAAAATTAATTCCGCCCCAGTAATACGAAATTTTAGAATGACATTAAAATGTTTCTACCCCACTATCCTATTTGCTAAATATTGAATATAAATATTAACTCAAACGGAATGCACTTATTTTTCAGTAAAAGTATTAAAAAACATTAATATTTTTATGCATTATAGGGGATGGGGCATTAACTCCCTCTGTTAATACCTCCCCCCCCCTTTAAGGAAATGCGAGCCTTCACCGCGAAATTACTCTCAAAATAATTTGAATACATTTATAAATAATTATTTTAATTTTTATTTTATTTTAATTTTCAACCCTTAATCCACCCCTGTGTAAAAGTATATTAAGTGTGAGTATGAATGAGAAAGTGTTTTTTTAAAAAAGTAAAAAAATAAATAAATAAATAAATAAAAAAAAACTAATTTTTTTTCAATGACACCTCCACTCCCCCTACCCCTTTCAACAGCTTATATTCTCCCTCTACCCTTAGTGAAATACAAAATATTTAATTTCATATTCAAAAGAATCATTTTTCGCAGTCAAATTATTTGTTTCTATCATTTTTTTTTTCAACGATAAAATGTATAATAATTACCTTTAATAAGACTCTCAAGAGGGTGTGTTTGCTGACGGTGTGGCCAGGGTGGGTTACACTATATTAATTATTCACTTTGATTCACTTTAAACACAAAAAAGAGAGCCAGCCCCTGCATCCCGGCAACGCACTCGACTCGACTGAACGGGAGATTCGTCTCTCTCTTATTATAGGAATAAATAGATGAAAATAACAATTCCCTTTTTATTAAAAGTAAAAAAATACCTTTTGCTCTAATCTAACTATATTTAGAGCCGGAAAAAGAATGTCAACAAGTGATTTGGAATATTCCAAGGCCTTTCTTAAATAATCAACCCTTCATCCCCCCCACCTAATCAAAATAATAATCAACGCTATTTTTTGAATGTTTTCTATTTATTTGGCTTCAATTTAGCTAAAATAAATTTAAAAAACATTTTTTTCAATTTTGCAACCCCTAATCCATTTTTTTTTTTTTTTTTTTTTAAACACTCACACATTTTTACTTTCTCTTACCTATGTATATGTAATATATATAGAGAGAGAAAGTATTGGATTCATGTCAAAAATTCGATGTCGAGATTTTGATGGATCTTCACGTTTTGAGGTCCCTGAATCCAAAAAGGTGGTTTTCGCGACATGGTCTGTCTGTGTGTGTGTGTGTGTGTGTGTGTGTGTGTCTGCATTCACTTTTAAGCATGAAGGAATTGAGCTATGAGGCTGAAATTTTATATTTAAGTTAAACACCCCCGGGACCGGAAAAATAAGCTTTTAATCAAAATCGGCCAAAGAGTACTAGTACTTTACTGATGCACTTTTCAGTTTTTTTTCGATTTTCTCAAAATTCGCTCCAAAGATTTTGATTAAAATTCAAAAATCAATTATTTTTTAGATGCTCTTTCAAATGTATATTCTCGTTTTGCCCTCAAAATTGTTTGAAGCACACTTTACTCTTGTGCTTCATAGGAAAGATATGAGAAATGGTTGTCATGGTTACAAAATATAAATATTTTCCCATACTTATAAATTTTACATCTGAATTCAAATATTCCCTACTGCCGGGAACTAAATACATGTCGACACAAAAAATCTGGTGTGACAAGCACAGTACACAACTTTCGATTACCGAAAGGTAAGAGAAAGTTGTGTGCTGACGCCTGTCACACCAGATTTTCTTTA
>JAKCPI010011884.1:0-22185 GCA_023213315.1 Euborellia annulipes | reverse complement strand
TTATATATAATTCGTAATGTCCGTCTGTCTGTCACGCTCTATTTAGGCAACTTCCGGTTGGAATTTTGAAATGAAATTTTATATGCATAAAGAGAACCTTCTAGAGATTACAGAAAAATTATTTTCATCCCAAAATTCCTATAACTTTTAGAGTTATTAGTTCTTAAAATTACGATTTCTCATATTTGTATTCTTTCCATATGGTCTATGTATTTATTGGAAAGCTCAGAATACAACTTTCAATACCGAAAGTAAGAGAAAGTTGTGTGATGTGCAATCAGTCACATCAAATTGTTTCTGCATTGTTCGGCCCACCACAACTCTTGAATTTAAAGTACCTCTTCACTTTGAGGTCTTTTGCCAAAAGTTGTCCGATATTAAATTAAATTAGGTTTCGTGCTTAAATACATATTATCGAATATATTTTTCCAAAAAAAAAAAAAAAAAAACCTTCATTAAAAGTTAATAAATAAATACATCTCTCTTTTTGATACGATCAGTCGCCGAATTATTTATTTTATACCCTAAAATTTAAATGAAGATTATAACAAGATATAAAATAGAATTTTATAACTAAATATATATAGTGTACCCTAAATAAGTAGTAATCATTTTCAGTGCCTTAGCCCTCTCACTCATCTCCTTATTACCCTGATAAAGGAGAATTTATGAACCAAGGACTTCGAGATCTAAATTAAAATTTGATGATGTACATGTTACCATTAAAGTCTAAACAGAATATTTAAACGGCACTGAATGTATATATACTCGTACTAAAACGCTAGTTTAGTGAACAAATATAAACAAAGGTGTATAGATAGAGGCATTCTAATAAAGTTGATATAAAGAGTTTGCATGCATTTTGATTAACGAATTTTTTTTTTTTTAATGAAAATTAAAAAGGGAATAAGAATTCTGTAAGTGATTTATGAAATTGTATCTCACTCTTTTTTTCATATTGATTTTCACTAAATTTCTCCAAGTAAAAATAAATAATAAATTTCGAATACTAAGACGCTTGCCAAATGTTAGGTCAAAGAGCTTACGACATCAATTTTTTGTTAGTACCTAAGCTGAACTAAGCTTTAGTACAATAAATAATAAATAAATACAATAAAAGTACAATAAATTACAAAGGTTCAGTCATCAAATGCAAGGCCCTAGCCAGGGTGGAAGTATTTATTTTTATTTATTTTAAAAGGGCCGGTTGCTTCAGTGCTAATTAACCAGCTATATAATCCAACCAAAGAATTCATTTTTGGCACATTCTTAAATTTAATTAAATTTTATTTTAATTATAGATCAATAAATAACACTAGGTTAAGTTTCAAAAGATGATGCTTTAGCGTCGAAATGCGCATAAGCTAAAAATAAAAACCTTTTGAAAATTAACCTAGCATGGGCGGGGGCCCTGAAAATTTTTATCTATTAAAAACAAATATATTTTTTTCCCATTGCGATTTTTTTTTTAATGAGCTTATATAAAGAAAATAATTTATAATAATAATAATAAATAATTAATAATCTATGCAAGGGCGTACCCAGGATCATAACTAGGGGGGGGGGGCAGATTATGACCGTCCAGATTGTGACATAGCTTTTTTTTTTATATATAGAGGGGAAAAGCCTTCGAATTTTTTTTTTTAATTAAAAACATTCACACTTTTTTCTCATTCACACTCACACACACATTCACACAGTCTTTTCGGCCATTTAAGACTTTTGACGATAACCGTTATGAATATATATTATTTGGGGTCTAGGCATCATCGGACTGCCTGGGGTCCGAACCCGCGACTTTTGGTATACGAGGTTAGTACGCTAACCCCTACACCAAGCCTCGAGGGCGAGCCTTCGAATTAAAGGCATAAAAACTCTCGAGTCCTAAATCATTCCCCTTCGCCATCGCCCTACCTAATTTTGTTTCGTTTCATCACTTTATAAACATTTAATTTTTTTTTCTTGCTTCTATGGGGGGAGGGGGAGGCAGCTGCCCCCTGCCCCACGATGGGTACGCCCATGAATCTATATGGGACATGTTTGAATTCAATATTCAATAGGGATTAACTGGTTTGTTCTTCTACCCTGGTTTTGATGTTAATAACTAATTAAAAGAAATCATTTTTCATTTTTTGATTAATTTGATAACAATTGTGAGGTATGTTTTTCTGGCTGGAAGTGTGATTAAGGCGAAGTCAAAAAAAATCTCAAGACTAGTTAGTTATAAAGGGAAAACTGCATTTGTAATGTCCACAATATTTATTTCTCCGTTCTGAATTAATATAGGGGTATTTTTACTAAAACTTTAATATTTAAGAGGAAATCGGAATAAATTACTGCACAGTGGTCCTTACAGCTAAATAGAAAGGGGAAATAAATTTATATATTATATTCCATACGCTTTTGTTATTTATTGAGTGTTTTTGACATCTATTGTAAATTGTTGATTCAAAGAAATTAATAATAATTTACAAAATCCACGAGTTAACACAAAAAAATGGACTCTCAATCAATCACAGATTTAAACAAATAGAATGGAATAATAATAATTATTATTATCGAATTTATTATATTTCGGTTTTGTACTCAACCCTCAGACCATTTCATTTATTACTTAATAGCAACACATTTTTTTTTTTTTACTGTTTAACCGGATTTGTTTCATTCAGAGATTCTTTTCTGAGAGTTCAGATTATTCTAATTTCGATGATATAGCACAGTCTCTATATTAAAGGAGCCTCTATATTAAAGAAAACTGTTACTTAGACGTATACACACGTATTAAAATACTAGAAGCATACAAAATAGAAATTATTTATATACCATCTAATGTATATAAAAAAATTTTCCAATATAACAACTCTATATGTATATTATTAATACTCTATATAATTTTTTTTTTAACTCTAAAATATATAACAATATTCGACGAATAGCTTCAAATTTGACATACCTATTCATCTGGAGTTCATAAACATCAGATTTCTAAAAATCCGTTCTACACGTATATATAACTGACTGATCGGAAATATTTTTTAATAAGAAATATTCAGTGATAATCGAATGAGTTTTCTTTTAAATAAAAGGAATAACCAAGATTAACAAAGGAAACAGGCCAAGAAATTATCAACACAGTGGCGTAGCGAGAGGGGGCAAGGGGGGGTCATCATGCCCCGGGCGCTACTCCACAAAGGGGCGCCAAACAAATTCGTAAAACAAAAAATAATTTTAATGTCCGGGAAAAAATTTAAAAAATTTTTTGCGTGACGGAAAAAATTTGGTTCCGCAAAAAATTCCGCAAAACATAGCCTCCCTAAAAAAAGGTAAAATGATTTTAACAGCAGGGCAAAAAATTTTCCGCAGGCAAGAAAATTTTCGAGTTCGAGCCCTCCCAAAAAATTTCTATATACGCCCCTGTATAATGTTATGGTTTTTCGAATGCGGGGGGGGGGCGCTAAAATGATATTGTGCCCCGGGCGCAAGTTAAGCTCACTACGCCACTGTATCAACACCAGAAGCAGGAGGTTTACTTGGCGTGTAGTTGCAGGTGGAGATGCAAAATAAATAAATAAATAAAATTTATTTTCAGGATTTTTTATTATTGACGACCAACCGGGGTAAATTGGTTTCGGTTAACAAAAGTAAGCATCATCAGGTCTGAAATTTACAAAATTAATTGATAAAATGCGGAAAGACATCCAAAAACATCAGTCAATAAAAAATATTCAAAATAATAGTAGTAAAACTCACCAAAATCCTATGTTTCGAGATTACAAAGGAAACTACTTCACATGACATTAGAAATAATTTCGAAAGCGCCTATAGCAAACTTGGTCGGAAGACTGATGAGTTTTACTACTATTATTTTGAATATCTTTTATTGACTGATGTATTTGGATGTCTATCCACATTTTTACTTTCTCTTACCTCTATATATATGTTAATATATAGAGAGAGAAAGTATTGGATTCATGTCAAAAATTCGATGTCGAGATTTTGATGAATCTTCACGTTTTGAGGTCCCCTGAATCCAAAAAAGTGGTTTTCGCGACATGGTCTGTCTGTCTGTGTGTGTGTGTGTCTGTGTGCGTGTGTGTCTGTGTGTGTTCAATTTTAAGCATGAAGGAATTGAACTATGAGGCTGAAATTTTATATTTAAGTTACACACCCCCCGGGACCGAGAAAATAAGCTTTCAATCAAAATCGGCTAACGAGTACTAGTACTTTACTGATGTACTTTTTCAGTTTTTTTCGATTTTCTCAAAATTCGCTCTAACGATTTTGATTAAAATTCAAAAATCAATTATTTTTTAGATGCTCTTTCAAATGTATATTCTCGTTTTGCCCTCAAAATTGTTTGAAGCACACTTTACTCTTGTCCTTCATAGGGAAGATAGGAGAAATGGTTGCCATGGTAACAAAATATAAATATT
Source organism: Euborellia annulipes (assembly GCA_023213315.1). Lineage (NCBI taxonomy): Eukaryota > Metazoa > Arthropoda > Insecta > Dermaptera > Anisolabididae > Euborellia > Euborellia annulipes. The sequence continues at coordinate 17,752 of JAKCPI010011884.1, read as the reverse complement.
TTCCCATACTTATAAATTTTACATCTGAATTCAAATATTCCCTACTGCCGGGAACTAAATACATGTCGACACAAAAAATCTGGTGTGACAAGCACAGTTCACAACTTTTGATTACCGAAGGTAAGAGAAAGTTGTGTGCTGTGCGCCAGTCACACCAGATTTTATCAATTAATTTTGTAAATTTCAGACCTGATGATGGTTACTTTTGTTAACCGAAACAAATTTACTGCGGTTGGGCAACTACACGCCAAGTAAACCTCCTGCTTCTGGTGTTCAAAATTAACAAGTTTTTGTGAGAATGTTTTATTTGTTGGTGACCAAACGTCTCAAGAATCGAACCCAGGAACTCCAGACATCGGTGTGCATCGAATCCTCATTCAAAGGGAATACCCCGAAACGGCTGGAGATCTTGGGTTCGATTCCCGTGGCCTTAGGAAATTTGGTCCACCAACAAATAACCATACTCATAAAAACTTGTTAAATATTCCTTTGACTAGTCAATGTATTCATTGAATATGAAAATCTTATTCAAATGGATAGATCGAGAAAACTATTAACATAGGTCGTTAATCCTAAAAACTCAATTTCCTTTGAATCTTGTTTCACACAAAATTTATTCAACCAATTTTAGTCATCATTTCTCATAAGAGCTGAGTTCAAACATAGGCATATATACATAATTGACATCGTGCTTAATTAGATATTATATATCGATTCCTGTTTTACTCCGGTGCTCGAAAGAACATGCCTTAGAGGCCATAAGCTTAGTATGGGGGAAGGTATCACGTTTGCAGACTCGAGAGAGGGGGTTAATATGTTGAATACGTCAGCTCAAATAACAAAAAATATTCCACCAACATTTGGGGGGGGGGTTGGGGGCGCTAAAACACTCAAAAATTTTCTTGTGTAATTCTTAGATCCCATTGTTTTGTTCCAACAAAACTTCTCATAGATTTCCTTCCTCTACCGAGTGCAGTAACTTATTAAAGGAATTTTCAATTAATTGTTCCAGGGCGAACTATGTGCAATCTCCTTTAGCGACCTCTAGAACAATTAATGGAAAATATTATTAGACTTGTTCGTGTAGGTCAGAGTTTCTCAACCTTTTAAAGTTCACGGCACGGTTGGGAATAACATTAAACACTAGGGGCACTCTTCCTTGAATTAAAAAAAAAAAAAATTAATTTTAATATATTAGCCTATATATGTCAAAGATAAATAATTTTTTTTTTTTTTTGTTTATCTCAATATCTCGCGGTACCCCTCGGCCAATCATCGGCGTGCACCGGCACCCTTGGGTTCCGGTGGACACCGGTTGGGAACCACTATTGTAGGTTGTCTTCAAAGCAAAGTCAAACTAATTTATTCACTTCATGATACGAGGGCAGGTCAATAAGTCGGTGACTTTTTGAATTTCCCGCCTCTTAACTTAAAAGGCAACACTGCTCCTGTCAGCAGGCAACTATCAGCTGACTCCTGTCGAAATTTGAACCAGCTTGGTCTTTTAGTTTTTGTTTGACATCCATTAATACCAGACTACCTCGTGATTTGAGAAGAAAATGGAAAAAGTGAATTTCGTGTGCTCCATGGCAAAAATCCATGAATTGGGATACGAATTGCTCCCTCATCCGCCCTATTCTCCGGACTTAGCCCCGAGTGTCTATTTCTTGTTTCCAAACCTGAAAAAATGGCTCGGCGGAAAGAGATTTGACTCCAACGATGATTTTGATGCCCCCGACAAATCTTATCTTTTTGGAAGGGATATAAAAATTGGAGAAACGTTGGGCAAAGTGTATAGAGCTCAAAAGAGACTACGTTGAAAAATAAAATAATTTTTCATCCAAAAGCCTGCGTTTCATTCATAAAGTCACGGACTTATTGACCTGCCCTCGTAATTGAATTGCTCCAATACATAAATTTGAAAAAAAAAAAAAAAAAACTTTATTATTAATGAGATTTTAATACCTTTTTGACAACTAGTAATAAAAACAAATCAAAATTGCCAAAAAAATATAAACAAAAACAAAATGTTATTTATTTTTACATTTCCGCTACTAAATATCCATTTATGGAATTGAAATGACATAAAACAAACGGGATAAATACTAAACACAAACAATTCCCCCTTACCACTTCTGATTTCATTTTATTAATAAATAAATAAATATTATGCACACACACACACACACATTCTCGTTCGTCCCTTTTTTCAATTGGCTTATGTTAAACGCCTATTTGGATAGAAATATGTTAAATATAAATGGCTTAATTGGACATTTTTATTTATTTTAAAGCTTAAAATTAACGATGGCAATTCGTTAGATGTCACATTTAATAGATTTAAACATGTGTCGTCTTTTGTAATTTGGAGAACCGTGTTCGAATCCCGAGTGACCCTATTGAATATTTTATATTAATCCTAGGCTGCTCTATAAAAAAGACCATTAAACACCAATAACATTTTAGGCATAGAATGTTAACTATGTGATTGATCAAGTGACCCGGAAGCTAGCAAAAAGTACTTGGAAAAAAATGTTAACGTCCTAATCGAGGCGTTAATTATTTGATTCGAATGATTAGGATAATTCTTAAATATGTATCACATCATACATATCAGCACTAACAAATCAATATTTATAAAAAAAAATGTTGATTTAGAGAAAATACATTTAATGAATAGGTGAATAAATTTCCCTTGTTTAAACATTCTTTTATTCAATTCTGACTTTGTTCAAACAAGAGGAAGTTTGTTAAAAAAAAAATCTCATATTTTCATTAGAAACAAAAGGGCGGAGTTGAATGACTTTTTTTCAGCCCTCCTTTAATATTCTAACATTACAATGATTCAGGATTAACTGTTGTTTCTTTGAGGAATTAATGAAATTTCATTTAGAGTTTGCTATCTATATTTTAAAAACATTTTCATTTCATTTTGAAGGTTGTTTTAGAGGCCCTTCACCTATGGCTCAGAGGTAGAGCCAAAGTTCAAGGGTTAACATCCCGTTCCTGACCAAGAATTTATTTCAATTGAATTGGGGTACACCAATCAATTGAAATAAACAGAAACGGGGGTCTAAATGGCCTCAGATGCCGAAAAAACCTTAAACAATTTAAAAACATACAAAAAAGCATATTTAGGAAGATATTGGAAGGGTCAGTGATGCAAAATTTTTTTTCATTACTCCCTTAAAAAATCAAATTGAAAACACAATAATTACAGAATAAATATATTTAAAAATTATTCCAATGAAGCTCCTCTTGTAATTATATATATATTCTCACTCGCCCTTTCCGTTACATAATTTATAGGATAGTTGTCTTGAAGTGTCAAAAATAGAGAATATAGCAGCTTTGGTCTTTTGTTCTTTACCTTTCTACAAGATCTACTCATCTATTCACCTAAAAAAATTGAAATGGTTCCTAAATAGGCTAAATAGAAAGAGAAAACACTCTTCGTACTTTACCGATATATTCCATGTGTTAAGGCGGCTACACACGTAACTGCAAACTTGTCAAGCATGCACACATTTCCTTAGATATCACACGGTACAAGCATGCTTGTGCAAGAAACAAAAAAATGTCAAACTCGGAAGGTTATTTATTCGAAGATAACAAGAAATACTCACTTGCTTTAAACAGAGACACAATAAATATTAATATTTAAATTGAAATTTTAAATGAATTAATATATCAATACTTGGAAATTAAAAGGTCGTCAACGACAAAACGACAAAATAGCAAAAATGAGTTATATATACAGAAATGTTCAGCTTTTTGAGCTTTACAAAACAGTCTAATTAAAATTGTGCTATCTCAAAAAAAGTTTTTTTTTTTTTTTTTTTTTTTAACTCTATTAAATTTTTTAGAGAAATTTGAGAGTGAATTTATTAGAGTATAGTGTTTTTCTACCTAATACTTTGCGCAAATTTGTCAAAAAGGATTAGAAATTCTGAGAAGTGTCTTTCAAAGACTAAAATAGAACTAAGGTCAGAAAGGTTGGCAGGGAAAAAATGTTAGTTTTTTTTTTTTTTTTTTGGCTTTCCTGAAAAGTTGCATTTGTCCTTTACAACCTTTTAATTACCAAATATCGATATTATAAATAAATATCAAATGTCAAGACGTCTATAAAATGGCGGAGAGTTTTCCTAGCGCAAATATGCTTGTGCATGATTAAAATTCAATCGAGCATCAAGCGGCTTGCACAATTAAAATGCTTGCGCAAAATTCTCCTGCACATGCATGCTTGTCAAGTTTGCAGTTACGTGTGTTGCCGCCTTTAGAGTCCTCAGCAAATTTTGTCATAAAGAATATTAATAGAACTCTTTTTCATTTAAGGATATATTTTTTCTTAAGAATGGCGAAATATATAGGAAATTCAATATTTTAGTAGACTATAGATCTTTAAGAATAAAACGCAATCTATTATATTTTAACCTTAAGAGATAATCTGCTTTTTATGTTTTTTTCCCCCTCAAGTCTATTGAGACTCTTAGAACGATCAATTTCTTTTGATTGGCGATTAGGCAGCCATCAGGAAAATTAATCATCAGTGGGTTATTGTAAGTAAATCTGCTCAAAAACGAACACTCATGCTACATTGTCCACAAACAATAGAACAATAAGAAACGTCAAATGCATCGCCAAACGCAGCTGCCCCCCCCCCCCTTCCATCACCGCCCCCCCCCCCCGTTCCAACATCATTAATTCGTCATCCTGGCCAGACATTTTATCATTTTACAATATGCACGAACAATTCCATTTTTTTTCTCTCTCTCTCTCTTATCCCACTGCCATCTCTTTTCTATTGATCCAATATCTTCCTAAGCAAACCTATAAAAATACTTGCTAATGGAGATAGAAATTAAAATCGTTTGATCATTCTTCCAGAAGTTTTTTAATAAAAAATTAAAATCTTAACTCATGATAATTCATGAAAAATGATTAAAAATGATCAAGAGATCCACACGCCATCAGCAAGGCTGCATAGTGAACCTTGCGGAACACACAGAGATACATACGCCCGCACCAGGGACACACAGTAGATCGAAAGTGACCAGAAGATAAATGAGTGTCCCTGGAGCGGGCGTGTGTATCCCTGTGTCCCTGGAGAGGGCATGTGTATCCCTGTGTGTCCCTAAAGGTCCACTATGCAGACCTGCTGCGGGCGTGCGTATCCCTCGATCATTTTTAATCATTTTTACTCGGGTTGTTAATTAATACGATTGCTTTCCGGGGCCTCCCAACCAAAATTCAGCCGTGCTTTGGCATTGCTTAACTATTTATCTGATTTGCAATGTATTCGAATTTATAAGTCTCAGATAGATTGTTCATGGATCAGTCGATATGTTTTGTAGAAGGGTGAATTTGCAAGGACCTCGATACTCCTTAGGCCCCTGGATTCTCCCTTTTTGGTCTTAAGCCCCATCCGAAGGAATTAACGTCACTCAGGAAGAAGAACTCAGACTTTGCAGTCGACTGACAGGAGCAATTAATTAAAACAGCTCTTATTCTAAATAAATAAAACAAGACAGTTGGAAGCATATAGGCAAAGAAGAGAAATCTTAGCAATCACCAGTTGAGATTTATGGAAATGTATAAAGCATTTGAGTACTTATTTAACAAAGAGAAAATTAAATCAAGTTTCATTTATATTTAGTTTTGTATTTTTTGAAGTTAAAAGACTATTCTCTCCTCCTTCTATCAATGGCGGAGAGGTTAGACGAGTTGGCAATATTGATAATCTAAAAGCCAAGGGGAGTGGGTTCGGACCCCAGGCATTCGGATGAATATTTATTTAAATCATTTGGATATTAAATAAATAAATATAACTGTACTGTGAAAAGAGCTAGGAGGTTGAAATTTGATATTTAAGTTAGATACTCTATTGGCACATAACTTGTTGGTTTTAAACAAAATCGGTCAAAGAGTACTAGTACTTTACTGATGTACTTTTCAGTTTTTTTCCCTTTTCTCAAAATTCGTTCAAATGTTTTTCATCAAAATTCATAATTAAATTATTATTATTATTTTATATATATATATATATAGATCTATTGATATATCCCCCTGCTGTTTAAATGTGGTATAAAAGTTAATTTTATTTATTTATTTTTTTTTATAATTAAAAAATTACGTTATACAATAATTTTCAATTTGTTAACTTATTAACACAAATTAAATCATAATCTAATTATGGTAAGAGAAGATGTGAAATAATGCCCTAGAGGAGAATTAAACAGATGGGGCCTAAATTAAGATTCGCCTCTTGAAGGTCTTTATTGATTTATAAGGTTAATCAACAGCATTTCGTTATTTTTGTAAATCTATCATGCTAATAATAATTTGTAGAGGTTGAAGAATATTATCAAGAGCCGCAATTCGTCTAATTTTTATTGCATATTAAAAGTGACTGATTTTAGCTTTCTTATGTTTTCCCGATGACAATTCAGTCTCCTGAATCTTGTTAGAATTTGTTATGAAATAGAGATTGTAAAATTTGGTGTTGACTGTGTCTTCTTCACAGCCGGTGGCTTTTTAACGTGACAACGTCTTTTGCTTGACCTTAAACTATTTTTACTTTCTCTTACCTATATATGAAATATATAGAGAGAAAGTATTGTTTTTTTTTTTTTTTTACTTTGTTCCCATTAACAAACATGTTCATACATTTTCATAGTAACAATATAAGGCAGATTGGGCTAAACTTTTATCGTTTGGAGGAAAAGTGGTGTAGGTTTTCCGTGAAACATATTTATAAGTAAAATTACACATATACTAAATAATTTTACTTAAACTTTTATCCATTAAAGGCGACTTATCTGTAAAATATAGTCTGCGGGCAACTAATTTTAGGATTTTTTAGAATTTAGAATAAATTATCTCATTAAGATTTTCAAATAGTATTTTAAATATAACACAAATAGAAATTTAGTATGATCTGATTAGTCGTTCGGAATCTACAATGGTTTAAACCTTCAAATAAGAATTTTTCCCCCTCTCATGCGGTAATGACGTCATATCTAAAAAGAAAAGAAAAAAAGGACCGGGGGTAATAGGCGTAGCCAGGAGGGGGGGGTTTGGGGGTTCAACCCCCCTCCCCAATGGGACCCAAACCATGACTAGATATTTAAGCTTTATAATACAGTGTAAGAGAAAGTAAAATATAATAATTTACTCTAGCAAAAAAAAAAAACCAAAATGATTTATAAATACCCTGAAATAATCTTAAATTTTTCAAATGTTTTAAAAAATTTTCTTGAACCCCCCCCCCCCCCCCATCAAAAAATTCTTTTCTGGCTACACCAATGCGGGGGGTGTTCAACCACTTTTTCTAAAAATATATTTAGATTTAATGTAGCTTTTATGATCGAAATAGATATGCATTGCGGAAAAATAGCAATTTTTCAAAAATTTTTTGCATAAAAAATGAGGTATTTAAACAAAAAAAAATTAATCCCAATTTTTTTATATAGTCAATTAGAGATTTTCTTTCTGCACAAATTGACGTCACATTTACTCTGATCTGATTAGCCGTTCGGAATCTACAATGGTTTGAACCTTCAAATAAGAATTTCCCGCCGAGCGCTCTCACCCGGTAAAATGAAAAAATATGAAAAAAATAAATTCTGAAATCTTTAGCTGAACAATCATTCTTTCTAAAAGTATATTCAAAATAAAATATAGGAGTTATTCGAGCCGATAATGAGCAATTTTTCATGAGTTTTTATCCAACTTTTTCTTACATGCCACTCTAACTGGCCCCTAATACATGCATTGTAAGATATTGTCACGTCAAAAATCGGATGACCTTTTCCTTCTTTATTTTCAAACGTTTCGTTTTTGTTTTAATTGTTTTTTTTTAAGCTTAGGTTTCAAAATAATTTTAGTAAAGTGTTTCCTTCTAGTGTCTGATTTGTTTTTTTGTTTTTTTTTTTCTAAATGACTTTTTATATCTCATAGCATATTGGGATTCTTTGAAGGATCTTGAATTATTAGTTCTTGTTTGACTTGACTCATCTCTCTTACTTGAATTTGCATATTTTCGATTTAAATATAGATAGAGATGAAAGAGAGAGTGGAGAGGATGGAGGAGGGGGGAGGGGGGCTGCAATGAGGGGTAGGAGGTGGTAAGAAGTTGAGAATATTATAATAAAATTTTACTACTCTCTCTAGACAAACTCGATCTCTTTTTCTCTATTAAAGTATTCTAAGATTTTCATGATTTTGTCAAAAGCTCTTGGCGACATAAGTTTAATATTTTATTGAGAAAAAAAAAGTATATTTTTTTTATCACCCCCTCCCTCCCCCCCCCTCCAACTTCTATATATCGTTTAACTTTTTCACCATTTGTATTTATATTAAAAAGTTTTAACCTTTTTTCTTCTAAAATATAATAAGATTATCGAGAGCATGTTTAACTTGCGAACTGAAATCCATTTTGATAGATATTGGTAAATGAGCTTTTGGGAGAGAGATGTGGATAAATGGCGGCCAAAGACTCACTTTTTCTAGAGAGGTTAATTATAATATCCACTCAGAGGAACATCGATAATTTACTTGGGCCAAGTCTAGCTAGCTATTTATCAATTTTGGACCTTCCATTCTTATCAAGAAGTCAGATAGTTCTCTATACCGGCTGCAGTTTTATTTATATACTTGATATACTATTAATAGTAGACTGGTTGAAGAAAGTCTCATAAAGAATTTCACTATTGATTTGTACAGTTTTTATTTTATTATATTTGTTTAAAAAATTAGCAGTCCTTTATTTGCCCGAGGGGCTTACGTGATCGAAGACACACACCTCAAACCCAAACGGCCTCTGGCCGTAGTCATCTACCGGCACCCCGTGAAGTTACCTCATTTCCTGTCTCTAACTCCTCCTTTATTTGTTAGATGTTCCTCGTGAACCCTGCATCTCCAGTCTACCCACTAGTCTAGATTCCAATCGCCTGGTGTAAAGGGAAGCACATCGAGGGACGTTTGGGACACCATCAATTAAACAAACTCCCAAAAATCATATTAATATATAAAGCTCCGACTTCGGTTTTATGTGCCTATTTATCACTCTCCCTTGCTGATTGACCAGGGACAGAGAAAGTGAAGTCAGTGAGTGAAATTTAAAACTTTAAGTCAGAGAGGGAAATTTTAAATTTTCATTCAGTGAGCGAGAATATATTTGATACATTTGCTCGCCGAAGACGAGCAAGGGGGTCCAGGGTGTGCAGCCCCCCTGGGAAGTGGAAAGCCCGTCAAAGTCCATAATATCCGGCAATAGATTTGCTACAGACAAATAATTATAAAAAATTAATTTTGGTGAAACCATTTAACCTAAACTTGCTCTCTTTAATATTTCCAAATTTTCGCCAACTAAGGTGAAAGTAAGTTTCACCTCAATCTCTTTCAACGACATTGGATTGTGGGTTTTATAAGCTCTGGTCCTTAATAAAGGATTGAATGGATTGAATCTCCCAATTAGTGGTTTCAAGATGTAATCGTCTCTTTTGGGATAAAGTCTGGACACTATCTACCTTTAGTGAATTCTATTTGGTTGAGATTTAATCAATAGACCTCGTGATTCTCGAGTAAGCCTATAACTTTAATTTATTTACAAATTCAAAAATCTGGTGTGACTGGTCGCACAGCACACATCTTTCTTTTAACTTCGGTAATCAAAAGTTGTGTTCTGTGCTTGTCACACCAGAGTTTTTGTGTCGACATATATTTAGTTTCTGATAGTACGGTACATTTGAATTCAAGATGTAAAATTTATAAACATGGGAAAATATTTATATTTTGTTACCATGGTAACTATTTCTCCTATCTTTCCTATGAAGTACAGGAGTAAAGTGGTCTTCAAACAATTTTGAGAGCAAATATATATTCAGTATATATATACAGTCACACCATAATTTAAAATAATTTTTAATAAGAAATTGAGAGAGGTTCTAAATAGCCTCGGAAAATGCTTTCGGCCCTGGAAATATGGTTTTATAACTATTAAATTTGGTTCGACCCAAAATTCAGTCATCTGATCTTAAAGAGAGGCAAATGGACCAAAGAGGAAGAAACGAATAAAAAGAAAGAAAAGATATTTTAATTGCTGATATTTCTTTCAATCTAAAAACTTTTTCTTTTATAATTCATAAATAATAAGAGCTCAGGAAATTTTCTTTCTCTTTTGTTTTTCCGTTTCCATATTAACTTATAATAATAAAACAAGCTACGAGCATTTTTTCGTATTTCAAATAAAATTTATTTATTACCTATTTTTTTTTTCTCAAAAATCGATCTTGTGAGGACATTAAAACAAAATGCGTCTATTCATTTGTAAATTATAACTTTTTAATTTCATGGATTTTAAAGGAATAATTGAAAATTTCCCAACTAGAATCCATTAATTAACTATAGATTAATGATGTCTAGAATATATCGCTGATGATTGATTGATTTGTTAGAATCAAATTATTGCTTAGCCTACTAAATATTTTACTTTCTATTTTTCAATAAATAATTATAAATTTTTCGAATCTCTTATCGCTATAGTCAGCCATAGCTAAAAAAAATTTTGGAGACTCTCAAATTAAAAATCAACAACTTGTCACACCAGATTTTTCGTGTCTAGATATATTAAGTTTCAAGACAAGATATAAAAATCTGGTGTGACTGTCGCACAGCACACAACTTTCTCTTACCTTCGGTAATCGAAAGTTGTGTTCTGTGCTTGTCACACCAGATTTTTCGTGTCGACATATATTTAGTTTCCGCCGATATATTATAATTTTTTTTTTTTTTAAACATTCACTCTTTTTTTCTCATTCACACTCACATTCACACAGTCTTTTCGGCAACTGAGGCCATTTAAGACTTAACGATACTCAGTATGTTTAATATATTAATTGGGGGTCCAGGCATTTTTATTTAGGTCATTTGGTATCCAAATGCCTTAAATAAAATCATCGGACTGCCTGGGATCCGAACCCGCGACGTTCGGTATAGAAGGTAGGCACGCTACGTGGGCATATTAGAATTCAAGATGTATAATTTATAAGTATGGGAGAATATTTATATTTTGTTACCATAGCATCCATTTCTCCTATCTTTTCTATGAAGCACAAGAATAAAGTGGTCTTCAGAAGATTTCAATGGCAAAATGAGAACATACATTTTAAAGAGCATCTAAAAAATAATTGATTTTTGAATTTTAATCAAAATCGTTGGAGGGAATTTTGAGAAAATCGAAAAACATTGCATCAGTGAAGTACTAGTACTTTTTGGCCGATTTTGTTTAATAGCCTATTTTTAGACGTCTTCGAAAAAAAATTATTGAAGTCAGACACTTTGTGACAGCTTGATAACTACTTTTATAATATGCTATAAAATTCTTTTTACTCTCAATTTTCCCCTATCCTAATTAATTTCCCAGTGAAAATATCAAGAATAAAATTACTTTAATTAAAAATGTTTGATAAAAGCTTGCTTGTCCCGTCTCATTTTATTTACCGTCGTTTCCATCAAACTTTCGTTTACCAAAATAATTCCCCCGAGATTGAAATTATCAGAATGAATGCACTTAATTAACATCGATTACAAACAAAGCTAAATCAACATAGTATGTGAATAGTTTTAATTCCTATTGGGAATTAGAACCTTCTCTGTCGATTTCACTTTAGTACCCATAAATTAATAGTAAATAAAATTCGGGCGGCTATTGAAACCTTCAAAATATAATCGAAATTTACGTACGCCTGAAAATTAGATTTTTACTTTCTCTTACCTCTATATATATGTTAATATATACCGGGTGGGCCATTAGTGCGTGGACGGAAGATTGTGGGCTTATTAACGGACATTTTTAAAGTTTGTTGATCGTATATAATGTGGGGCCTTTAGGGCTACAAATTAAAAATATTTTTGTTCCAATTGCTCTTTTTATACAGGGTGACCCATATCAAAGTTATGTTTTTTTAAATGGAACGCCCTATATATTATTGCATATTTGGATTCTACGGCCAATTTTAGAATGACTTTATGTCATGCAATGTATTCCAAACCAAACCGTTTAGCCGCAAATCGGGTTTTTGTGAAAAAACTACTGTCTGAAAAAAATTGAATATCTCGCGAACCATAATACCTAGGGGGCTGTTCTTTTGTGATCTTACTAATCATGAAATGTACTAATGTGGGCCAGATGGGTAACCCGGAATTATTCTTATGTTGGGAGATATGGCTATGCCAATTTGGAAAATTTCAAACATGGATAACTTTATTTTTTCAAATGGAACATACTACTTTTCTTGATGCCAAGGGACGTGAAATTTAATTCTCTTTCTAATGACATAAGGTTGTCTATATCTATCTTTGGTAGTTTTCTTTTTATTCCAAAATATCTGATAACGAAAAAAAAATACATTTATTATAGACAAAACCATTTTAAAAAAAATCCAAACGCAAACAAAACTGTAATAAATGGAAAAGATATGCTAAATATTCGAAAATGTATTTAAATTTCCTTTAAAATCATTTATTTGAACTTCCCGAAAAAGAAATTAGGGTTATGTTTAGGTTAGGAGCATGGGCGTAACTAGAGAATCTGGCTGGGGGGGGCCATGGGACCAGCCATCCTCGCTGGGGGGGGGAGGCATGAGACCAGATAACCTCGGTGGGAGAGTCATTCCACGTCAAATCGATACACTTTTTAACCTCACCATCTCAGATTATAGAGAAAAATTAATTAAAACAACCCTTGCGTTAGTTTTTTGTCATAATTGGGAAAAATTACACAGGCTAACAGTGATTTTGGGACCGGGGGTATTTTGAGCTGATCTCCGAGTATATGCGACGTCCTTTTTCCAAAAATGTCGTCCGTTTTGTTCGAATAGCTCTAGTTTTAGAGATATAGAGAATATAACGTTTTAATTGAAATTCTGCTCTAAAGTGGCTCTCATTTTGAGTTTTCTAGATTTTTTTATGGTGTTTTCTCTTAAAAATATACAGGTAGCTAAGATACATAGAAAATCTAGAGATTCTGCCCAATCAGAAGTGATTTAGTGGTGCAAAACACGGCTAAAAATTGAAAAAATTCAATTTTTCCAGCCATCATTCATTCGTGCAAATCGGTTAATTATTAACGAAATTATAAACAAAATAGTTAATCTACAAATCAAAGATAAGAAAATTTTATGATTAAGATGTTGTTTTGCTTAGAAGAATTCTTGGGCGTAGTGATAGCGCTGAAATAATAAGTTTATAATTTCTTTAATAATTAACCGATTTGCACAAATTAATGATTTCTGGAAAGCTAAAGAGTTACAGAATATCGTACATATATGTTTTTTGCATTCAGAGATGTTAAAAAAATTCTAGGGTTGTCTAAAGTTAAGAAAAACTGGAAAAATTGAATTTTTTTCAACTTTTAGCCGTGTTTTGCACCACTAAATCACTTCTGATTGGGCAGAATCTCTAGATTTTCTATGTATCTTAGCTACCTGTATATCTTTAAGAGAAAACACCATAAAAAAATCTAGAAAACTCAAAATGAGAGCCACTTTAGAGCAGAATTTCAATTAAAACGTTATATTCTCTATATCTCTAAAACTAGAGCTATTCGAGCAAAATGGACGGCATTTTTGGAAAAAGGACGTCGCATATACTCGGAGATCAGCTCAAAATACCCCCGGTACCAATATCACTGTTAGCCTGTGCAGAGGCGTACAGAGGCAGTTGGGGGCCTGGGGCGGCACTAGAAGAAAGGGGGCCTTATATTGAATTTTTTTTTTTGGGGGTGCTCATCTTTAAATATCCTTCTCCTCCATACACAAAAATATTTTTAAAATACCGTATATCCCTGAACCCCAAGGCCCCGGGGCCTCTCAAAGAGAAATTTTGTTTTGTTTTTTCTAAATTTTTCCCTTTTTACTTGAGCCCTGAGGGCCCCGGGGCCTATTTAAAGAGAAATTTTCATTAAATTTTCTTTTTTTTTTAATCAAAATTTTCCCATTTTTACTTGGTTCTGAGGGCCCTGGGGCCTCTCGAAGGGAAATTTTTATTAAATTTTGTTTTTTTTTATCTAAATTTTTCCGTTTTTACTTGAGCCCTGAGGGCCCCGGGGCCTCTCAAAGAGAAATTTTGTTTTGTTTTTCTAAATTTTTCCGTTTTTACTTGAGCCCTGAGGGCCCCGGGGCCTATTTAAAGAGAAATTTTCATTAAATTTTCTTTTTTTTTAATCAAAATTTTCCCATTTTTACTTGACTCTGAGGGCCCCGGGGCCTCTCAAAGGGAAATATTTAATTTTTTTTATTTATATATGAGGGCCTATGCCGGCTCGGGGCCTGGGGCGGACCTCCCCCCCCCCTCCTCGGTACCCCACTGAGCCTGTGTAATTTTTCCCAATTATGACAAAAAACTAACGCAATGGTTGTTTTAATTAATTTTTCTATGATCCCATCATGATCCCTCGATGAGGCTTATATTATCTTTTTTAACCTTTAAGCAAGGACCATTTTAGAATTTTTTCAAAATTTTCGAAGTGGTACTTTTTGAGAAAAATTAATTTAAATTTTTGATTTTGAAATTAAAAATTTTTACTAAAGTTGTGTGGAAAGGAGTCAGCCAAGGAAAATAAAAATCAATTTATTCTGTCGACGTTTCGAGCGCCCGTCGCGCTCTTCCTCGGGACAGTATAAGTGTCAAATGTTATAGATGGTAATGACAAAATAGTCGTTTGACATTATTAGATAATCTTAACAAACATTAATAATGTATCTGTTGAAAGATTTTCCTTGGCTGACTCCTTTCCACACAACTTTAGTTAATACTCACAGCCAGTATAATAATTAATTATTAAAATTTTTTTTTTATTACCACCCCAGGTGTGTTGTATATCATTGGAAAGGGTGTCTGAAAAGCTGTAAAATGACACCTCATTCTTCTCTCTATCTCATCTCTAAGAGATTTTAGAGCAATTTAAATAGATGTGGTTAGGTCGATTTTTTGCCATTTTTGACAACTTTAAACCGCCATATTTCTTAAACGAGTTGAGATATCAAGTTGAAATTGGGGCTTTTTCTTAGTCTCTATTGACTCTACCTATGACCCAAATTTCATACAAATCTGAGATGGTGATGTTAAAAAGTTTGACGTGGAAAGAATGACTCGGGCCTGGAAAGCCCCATATTTTCTCAATTTTTCTTGGGGCAAAGATCTTTCTGGGGGGGGCCACGAGCCTTCTGGGGGCCAGGCCCCCCCGGGACCCCCCTAGTTACGCCCATGGTTAGGAGGTGCGCCATCTTGTTGAAAAATCATACCCCAATTTTAGCAAGCGGGGCTTCTTCTAGGAGTTCAAATAAATGATTTTAAAGGAAATTTAAATACATTTTCGAATATTTAGCATATATTTTCCATTTATTACAGTTTTGTTTGCGTTTGGATTTTTTTTTAAATGGTTTTGTCTATAATAAATGTATTTTTTTTTTTTCGTTATCAGATATTTTGGAATAAAAAGAAAACTACCAAAGATAGATATAGACAACCGTATGTCATTAGAAAGAGAATTAAATTTCACGTCCCTTGGCAACAAGAAAAGTAGTATGTTCCATTTGAAAAAATAAAGTTATCCATGTTTGAAATTTTCCAAATTGGCATAGCCATATCTCCCAATATAAGATTAATTCCGGGTTACCCATCTGGCCCACATTAGTACATTTCATGATTAGTAAGATCACAAAAGAACAGCCCCCTAGGTATTATGGTTCGCGAGATATTCAATTTTTTTCAGACAGTAGTTTTTTCACAAAAACCCGATTTGCGGCTAAACGGTTTGGTTTGGAATACATTGCATGACATAAAGTCATTCTAAAATTGGCCGTAGAATCCAAATATGCAATAATATATAGGGCGTTCCATTTAAAAAAACATAACTTTGATATGGGTCACCCTGTATAAAAAGAGCAATTGGAACAAAAATATTTTTAATTTGTAGCCCTAAAGGCCCCACATTATATACGATCAACAAACTTTAAAAATGTCCGTTAATAAGCCCACAATCTTCCGTCCACGCACTAATGGCCCACCCGGTATAGAGAGAGAAAGTATTGGTTTCATGTCAAAAATTCGATGTCGAGATTTTGATGGATCTTCACGTTTTGAGGTCCCCTGAATCCAAAAAAGTGGTTTTCGCGACATGGTCTGTCTGTCTGTCTGTCTGTCTGTGTGTCTGTCTGTGAACAAAATATCTCAAGAACGAAAAGAGCTACGAAGTTGAAATTTTATATTTAAGTTAGGCACCCCCTGGGACGTGACACGAAGCTTTTCAACAAAATTGGCCAAAAAGTACTAGTACTTTACTGATGCAATTTTTCAGTTTTTTTCGATTTTCTCAAAATTTGCTCCAACGATTTTTTTTTTAAATTCAAAAATCAATTATTTTTTAGATTCCTTATAAAATGTATATTCTCATTTTGTCATTGAAATCTTCTGAAGACCACTTTACTCTTGTGCTTCATAGGAAAGATAGGAGAAATGGTTGCCATGGTAACAAAATATAAATATTTTCCCATACTTATAAATTTTACATCTTAAAATCGCCCTCGGGGCATGGTCTAGAGGTTAGCGTGCTAACCTCCTATACCAAACGTCGCGGGTTCGGACCCCAGGCAGTCCGATGATTTTATTTAAGCCAATTGGATACCAAATGACTTAAATAAGAATGCCTGGACCCCAATATGTATAATAATAAATAACGGATATCGTTTAAAGTCTTAAATGGCCTGAGTTGCCGAAAAGACTGTGTGAATGCGTGTGTGAGTGTGAGTGTGAATGAGAAAAAAGTGTGAATGTTTTTTTAAAAAAAAAAAAAAAAAAAAAACATCTTAAAATCCAATGTACCCTACTGTCGGAAACTAAATACATGTCGACACAAAAAATCTGGTGTGACAAGCACAGAACACAACTTTCGATTACCGAAGGTAAGAGAAAGTTGTGTGCTGTGCGCCAGTCACACCATGGACGGAAGATTGTGGGCTTATTAACGGACATTTTTAAAGTTTGTTGATCGTATATAATGTGGGGCCTTTAGGGCTACAAATTAAAAATATTTTTGTTCCAATTGCACTTTTTATACAGGGTGACCCATATCAAAGTTATGTTTTTTTAAATGGAACGCCCTATATATTATTGCATATTTGGATTCTACGGCCAATTTTAGTATGACTTTATGTCATGCAATGTATTCCAAACCAAACCGTTTAGCCGCAAATCGGGTTTTTGTGAAAAAACTACTGTCTGAAAAAAATTGAATATCTCGCGAACCATAATACCTAGGGGGCTGTTCTTTTGTGATCTTACTAATCATGAAATGTACTAATGTGGGCCAGATGGGTAACCCGGAATTATTCTTATGTTGGGAGATATGGCTATGCCAATTTGGAAAATTTCAAACATGGATAACTTTATTTTTTCAAATGGAACATACTACTTTTTTTGATGCCAAGGGACGTGAAATTTAATTCTCTTTCTAATGACATAAGGTTGTCTATATCTATCTTTGGTAGTTTTCTTTTTATTCCAAAATATCTGATAACGAAAAAAAATACATTTATTATAGACAAAACCATTTTTAAAAAAATCCAAACGCAAACAAAACTGTAATAAATGGAAAAGATATGCTAAATATTCGAAAATGTATTTAAATTTCCTTTAAAATCATTTATTTGAACTTCCCGAAAAAGAAATTAGGGTTATGTTCAGGTTAGGA
>JAKCPI010011883.1:0-15190 GCA_023213315.1 Euborellia annulipes | reverse complement strand
ATAGATAGATGGGAAAATATTTATATTTTGTTACCATGGCAACCATTTCTTCTATCTTTACTATGAAGTTCAGGAGTGCTTCAAACAATTTCAATGACAAAATGAGAATAAAAATTCAAACACTTGCAGGGAATAATTGATTTTTGAATTTTAATCAAAATGGTTAGAGCGAATTTTGAGCATCCATCAAAATCTCGACATTGAATTTCTTAATCCAATATTTTCTCTCTATATATAGAAAATGTTACATAAATAGGTAAAAGAAAGAAAAAGTAATATTTGTCTAATTGACTAATCGGATAAGCTCCGAATTACTAATCTAGAGTTGCTATACAATTCGGGTTCAAATTCCACTTGCCGTGAAAATTTTCAAACATTGCCAATGTCTCCTCCTTTTTTCTGTAATTAATCTCTGTTGAGAAATTGGAAAATTAAAAAAAAAAAAATTGTCTAAATGAAATCGGTTAATAATTCAAGAGAGATTGATACAGAGAAATATAAATTAGAGTGAAATGGTTTATATTTATTCTATTTAGGTGTATCGATGTGTTTTTAATGAATATCTCTTTTTCATTAAGTTTATAAAAAAAAAAAAAAATTTGTTTGAAAACATTTATTAATAAATTTATGTCATCTGATTAGATTCTGGCTTCCCTTTGGTACCTATAGAAAGAAAATCAATTAAATTTTTATTATGCCTGAATTTGCATGTAGGCTTTCATATACTGTATATTGAATTGAAATCAAAATTTAATTAATTTCCTCTTGAAAAGTATGATTAATATTTGAAAATATCGAATAGGCTGTCTACAATATCAAAATGATAGATTAGAAAAGATCGTGACGAGCAGATAGTTGGGTGGTTATTTTTGTAGAAGTGACAGACAGACTTTACTATAATATTTATAAGCAAACACTTGGATTAAACACAGCGATGTTGAATATTAGCTCGTTTGTTCAGTAGCATGCGAATTCTATTAATGTTAATAAAACTTAGAATATGGAAAAAAATATAGAGGATAGAAAATTTAGCAGCTCTCAGGCAAAATGATTGATTGATATTAGAAAATATTAATTAATAAAAGCTTTTTACTTTCTCTTACCTATATGTATATAGAGAAAGTATTGGATTCATGTCGCAAGATCGATGTTAAGATTTTGATGGAAATACATGTTTTGAGGTCAGCTGAATTCAAAAAAGTGGGTACCAGAAAAATGTCTGCTACCTCTCTGGCACGTAAGGCGAAGATTTAAAAAAAACGGGCAAAGGGTACTAGTACTTTACTGATGTGATGTACTTTCATAGTTTTTTCTATTTTCTTTTATTAAAATTCATAAATCAATTTTAGGGAACCAAGTTCTTTAACGCGGCTTACACAGGGTGGATTGGGAGAAAATGTAACGTAACAAAAATGCGTTCCCAGCGCCCGAGCGACGGCGGAGGAAGGCGAGATTAGCCGAAGTCTTGGAGGGCCACGCCCATCTTCTCCTTCTCTTTATTTCCTTCTATCTACCGTAGGCGGGAAATAGCTCACCAGCGAGCGCAGCTCCGTGGCTAGCCGCCGAAGGCAGGCTTTCCTTCTATTTAAATAATATTCATATTAAATTATATTCTGAGTTAAAGAAAAGGCGTGAGGAATTTCGTTCCTGCTGGAGGTCCCACGACCCCACACGTTTGCTTTTTTATATGTTCTTTAAAATAGATATTTTTTCTCTAGTACTTTATATGGTAACAAAAAATAAATATCTTTTTATGCTTAATAAATTTTACATCTTTTTTTTTTATTCCCCTTTAAAGAGAAAATTGTGACCTGTGCGACCAGTCACACCAGATTTGAATATTTAAGTTGTTGGTCAATCGATTTGATCACTATTTTGATTTACGTTACTAACATCAATAATTTAACAAGGTGTTACTTTGGAACCTTTCTCTCCACTCCGCTGGTACAGTGAGGGATAATATTAAGTCCCACCCATGAGATTTCTACTTCTGATTATTTCAATGTTTTTATTATATAAAAGAAAATGAAAATCTTTATTGGAAAGTTTCTAGGTTTGTACCATGAAAGTTTCCATTAAAATATATATATATTTTTTTTTAAACAATGAAATGATCACAAAGAGAAAAGCATGGGTGGGGTTTAATATTGTCCCTCACTGTACTTTACTTCCCTTTGCTCTCGATAATTTATATTGTTTCAGAAAATATGCTATAGGGTCGAAAATTAATAAATACCGGACGATGAGAGAACTTATTTATTTTTTTTTTTTAAAGTAAAATAAACAAAAAGAGATCCTTACAGGACAGGTTCATTCATTTGACATTCCGTCATGAAGATTAATGATCACACCTTTGATAAATATTTGTGCACAACACAAGAGCCGATTTAATTGTCCCCCATGAAAACATTGACAACAAGGGCGGGTTGGTTCATCAAACGGGCAGAGAGGCTTGGTTGGTTAGTCATTATGCCTTTGATATTTTGCTCGGACTTGACGACTTTTCGCTCCATTACGTTCACACACCCCCCGAGGGGATCAAAATATGCACAATATTTGATAAGGAACTATGAGGCTCATTATCTATTTACTCTTTTTAATATATTCCAAGTAATATTTTTTTATATTATGAATTTAAAAAAAATGAACAATACGAAATTCCAACCCGCTGCTCCCCAATAAGAACCAGTTGTTTAAACATTTAGAGAGTAAATAAACAAGAACTCACCATTGGGAATTGAAGTCGAGACACAGAATGGTTGAGCACCCAGACACCGAGCAGTGGAGAGACACAAATCTGCAAAAGAATAATTTTATAAGTAGCCTATCTAATAATATGCCCCTATGTCTGTCTCTAAACGCGATTTCTCAACCCCCAGTAGATCAAATTTGGCAAGTGAGGTGTCATAATTTGTAGTTGTGCAACATGTATTTTGTTTTAAATTTAATTAATCTTCTTCTTCACGGTCGCTTGATTAGACGAGGAAGGCGGCAGAAATAATCATGGGAAAGAGAGAGGGGGGGGAGATGACTTAAATAATTCTAATAGAACATGTTTTATTTTGTTTGTTACAGACTCGTTTGAACATAGCGGGAGTCTGGACAGTACAGAAACAGGAACAGGGCTTAAAGACCCGGCTTCGGGGGGCCCAGCTGCGCCCGGCGGGCCCCCAGTGGGACACCGATCCCCTGCACAGTCCGATCCTATTTTCGACAACAACCTGGTGACAAATGTCACAGCGCAATTAGGCGGAAATGCCTTTTTACACTGCCGAGTGAGAAACCTGGGCGAACGACCGGTGAGTAAAGCCAAACAATTTAGCAAGTAAAATAGAACAAGGGTGAAATAGAAAAACAAAAAACAAATTTAGAGAGATTCATTGGATAATTTAAAAAATGTATAATTGGTTAAACCTTTGAATAAAAAAAATCTGATATGGCCAGCATTCTTAAATTTTGGGCCTGAGACAACTTTTTTACTTTCTCTTACCCTATATATGAAATATATATAGAAAGTATTGCGATCATGTCAAAAATTCGATGTCGAGATTTTGATGGATATACATGTTTTGAGTTCCCCTGAATCCAAAAAAGTGGTTTTCGCGACATGGTCTGTCTGTGGGTGGGTGTTCAATTTTAAGCATGAAGGAATTGAGCTCGGAAGTTGAAATGTTATATTTAAGTTTTGTACCCTCCTGGACCGTGAAAATAAGCTTTTATTCAAAATCGGCCATTGAAATCTTCTGAAGACCACTTTACTCTTGTACTTCATAGGAAGGATAGGCCCATTTACCAATTTAGTAATTATTAACAGCCACCCAGCAACAAAATGATATTATTACTTACTTTATAAGGAAGATGCAGCACCTAGGTTGTGAGAAGGCTTGAAGAGTTCGTCTCAGGTCTCGAACTAAGAGCTGCGAATACCTTCTAAACAAAAAGATCTCACACAATTAAATAAAACTCGTATTCAAAATTAATTCCCTATTTTGGAATTAATTATATGAATACGAGTTGGCTTAAAAGAGAAAAAGAGGAAATTATTTTATTTATTTATTTTTTTTAATACAGTATTACAATATTTTTATACAACAAAATGCAAATTAAATTAACACTAATCACTAAAGCATCTTCTTAGGAAGCAGCAGCTCGGGGCCGTGAGATAAAAGTTTCTTGATAAAAAAATATTTTCTTCTTGAGTCACTTTGATTGTAGACTAAAGCTTCTTATTCTTCATAAATCTTCTTAGTCTTGACACACAATTTGTTTATTCTTCGCAATAATGCATTAAAAATCATGAAGAAAAATGCATAAAAATTTTTTTAGAAAAAAAAAATATTTTAAAGTGTGCATAGAATGCAAATTCATTAAGTGTGATCACTCTCCCAAATTCAAGTCATTCATGTTTAAGTGAAAATAAGCTAAAGGACCTAAGCTAAAATTTTTTATGAGCCCAGGGAGAGTGATCCCCCTCACCTCTATCATTCCCTAATCTAAGAGAAAGAACATGGTTTAATTTTGGCCGAAATAATTAATAATACATTTTTATTAAATTTTGTCTGAAAAGAAACTTGTGGTATTTTCATTGGATTTATCATCTTAACACAAAGATCCGAACTGAACTGAGTATTGATTAGGGAACCCTGCCTGAACCTATTAGTCATTAATTCGAAGTTGTATTACTCTCCACAAGAGAATCTTTATATTCCCTTGCTGCCCGAAATCTATGTGATCAGAATCAAGAATCCAATGGAACATGACAAGTTTCAGTTTTTAAGTTTTATCAATGAATTGAAAATTAAAAAAAAAAAAAAAATACCAAGAACCCGACTCTTCGCTCCAGACTCTAGACTATTTATTCTACCTAGCGGGGATGCAGAGAGAGAGAGAGAGAGCATGTGTTGAGATCTTTTTGTTTTTGAAGGTATTCGCAGCTCTTAGTTCGAGACCTGAGACGAACTCTTCAAGCCTTCTCACAACCTAGGTGCTGCATCTTCCTTATAAAGTAAGTAATAATATCATTTTGTTGCTGGGTGGCTGTTAATAATTACTAAATTGGTAAATGGGCCTATCCTTCCTATGAAGTACAAGAGTAAAGTTGTCTTCAGAAGATTTCAATGGCCGATTTTGATTAAAAAGCTTATTTTCACGGTCCAGGAGGGTACAAAACTTAAATATAACATTTCAACTTCCGAGCTCAATTCCTTCATGCTTAAAATTGAACACCCACCCACAGACAGACCATGTCGCGAAAACCACTTTTTTGGATTCAGGGGAACTCAAAACATGTATATCCATCAAAATCTCGACATCGAATTTTTGACATGATCGTAATACTTTCTATATATATTTCATATATAGGGTAAGAGAAAGTAAAAAAGTTGTCTCAGGCCCAAAATTTAAGAATGCTGGCCATATCAGATTTTTTTTATTCAAAGGTTTAACCAATTATACATTTTTTTAAATTATCCAATGAATCTCTCTTTTGTTTTTTGTTTTTCTATTTCACCCTTGTTCTATTTTACTTGCTAAATTGTTTGGCTTTACTCACCGGTCGTTCGCCCAGGTTTCTCACTCGGCAGTGTAAAAAGGCATTTCCGCCTAATTGCGCTGTGACATTTGTCACCAGGTTGTTGTCGAAAATAGGATCGGACTGTGCAGGGGATCGGTGTCCCACTGGGGGCCCGCCGGGCGCAGCTGGGCCCCCGAAGCCGGGTCTTTAAGCCCTGTTCCTGTTTCTGTACTGTCCAGGCTCCCGCTATGTTCAAACGAGTCTGTAACAAACAAAATCAAACATGTTCAATTAGAATTATTTAAGTCATCTCCCCCCCCCCCTTCTCTTTCCCATGATTATTTCTGCCGCCTTCCTCGTCTAATCAAGCGACCGTGAAAGAAGATTAATTAAATTTAAAACAAAATACATGTTGCACAACTACACATTATGACACCTCACTTGCCAAATTTGATCTACTGGGGGTTGAGAAATCGCGTTTAGAGACAGACATAGGGGCATATTATTAGATAGGCTACTTATAAAATTATTCTTTTGCAGATTTGTGTCTCTCCACTGCTCGGTGTCTGGGTGCTCAACCATTCTGTGTCTCGACTTCAATTCCCAATGGTGAGTTCTTGTTTATTTACTCTCTAAATGTTTAAACAACTGGTTCTTATTGGGGAGCAGCGGGTTGGAATTTCGTATTGTTCATTTTTTTTTAAATTCATAATATAAAAAAATATTACTTGGAATATATTAAAAAGAGTAAATAGATAATGAGCCTCATAGTTCCTTATCAAATATTGTGCATATTTTGATCCCCTCGGGGGTTGTGTGAACGTAATGGAGCGAAAAGTCGTCAAGTCCGAGCAAAATATCAAAGGCATAATGACTAACCAACCAAGCCTCTCTGCCCGTTTGATGAACCAGCCCGCCCTTGTTGTCAATGTTTTCATGGGGGACAATTAAATCGGCTCTTGTGTTGTGCACAAATATTTATCAAAGGTGTGATCATTAATCTTCATGACGGAATGTCAAATGAATGAACCTGTCCTGTAAGGATCTCTTTTTGTTTATTTTACTTAAAAAAAAAAAAAAAATAAGTTCTCTCATCGTCCGGTATTTATTAATTTTCGACCCTATAGCATATTTTCTGAAACAATATAAATTATCGAGAGCAAAGGGAAGTAAAGTACAGTGAGGGACAATATTAAGCCCCACCCATGGTTTTCTCTTTGTGATCATTTCATTGTTTAAAAAATATATATATATTTTAATGGAAACTTTCATGGTTCAAACCTAGCCACTTTCCAATAAAGATTTTCATTTTCTTTTATATAATAAAAACATTGAAATAATCAGAAGTAGAAATCTCATGGGTGGGACTTAATATTATCCCTCACTGTACCAGCGGAGTGGAGAGAAAGGTTCCAAAGTAACACCTTGTTAAATTATTGATGTTAGTAACGTAAATCAAAATTGTGATCAAATCGATTGACCAACAACTTAAATATACAAATCTGGTGTGACTGGTCGCACAGGTCACAATTTTCTCTTTAAAGGGGAATAAAAAAAAAGATGTAAAATTTATTAAGCATAAAAAGATATTTATTTTTTGTTACCATATAAAGTACTAGAGAAAAAATATATATTTTAAAGAACATATAAAAAAGCAAACGTGTAGGGTCGTGGGACCTCCAGCAGGAACGAAATTCCTCACGCCTTTTCTTTAACTCAATATAATTTAATATGAATATTATTTAAATAGAAGGAAAGCCTGCCTTCGGCGGCTAGCCACGGAGCTGGGCTCGCAGGTGAGCTATTTCCCGCCTACGGTAGATAGAAGGAAATAAAGAGAAGGAGAAGATGGGCGTGGCCTCTCCAAGACTTCGGCTAATCTCGCCTACCTCCGCCGTCGCTCGGGCGCTGGGAACGCATTTTTGTTACGTTACATTTTCTCCCAATCCACCCTGGGTAAGCCGCGTTAAAGAACTTGGTTCCCTAAAATTGATTTATGAATTTTAATAAAAGAAAATAGAAAAAACTATGAAAGTGCATCACATCAGTAAAGTACTAGTACCCTTTGCCCGTTTTTTTTAAATCTTCGCCTTACGTGCCAGAGAGGTAGCAGACATTTTTCTGGTACCCACTTTTTTGAATTCAGCTGACCTCAAAACATGTATTTCCATCAAAATCTTAACATCGATCTTGCGACATGAATCCAATACTTTCTCTATATACATATAGGTAAGAGAAAGTAAAAAGCTTTTATTAATTAATATTTTCTAATATCAATCAATCATTTTGCCTGAGAGCTGCTAAATTTTCTATCCTCTATATTTTTTTCCATATTCTAAGTTTTATTAACATTAATAGAATTCGCATGCTACTGAACAAACGAGCTAATATTCAACATCGCTGTGTTTAATCCAAGTGTTTGCTTATAAATATTATAGTAAAGTCTGTCTGTCACTTCTACAAAAATAACCACCCAACTATCTGCTCGTCACGATCTTTTCTAATCTATCATTTTGATATTGTAGACAGCCTATTCGATATTTTCAAATATTAATCATACTTTCAAGAGGAAATTAATTAAATTTTGATTTCAATTCAATATACAGTATATGAAAGCCTACATGCAAATTCAGGCATAATAAAAATTTAATTGATTTTTCTTTCTATAGGTACCAAAAGGGAAGCCAGAATCTAATCAGATGACATAAATTTATTAATAAATGTTTTCAAACAAATTTTTTTTTTTTTTATAAACTTAATGAAAAAGAGATATTCATTAAAAACACATCGATACACCTAAATAGAATAGAATAAATATAAACCATTTCACTCTAATTTATATTTCTCTGTATCAATCTCTCTTGAATTATTAACCGATTTCATTTAGACAATTTTTTTTTTTTTTAATTTTCCAATTTCTCAACAGAGATTAATTACAGAAAAAGGAGGAGACATTGGCAATGTTTGAAAATTTTCACGGCAAGTGGAATTTGAACCCGAATTGTATAGCAACTCTAGATTAATAATTCGGAGCTTATCCGATTAGTCAATTAGACAAATATTACTTTTTCTTTCTTTTACCTATTTATGTAACATTTTCTATATATAGAGAGAAAATATTGGATTAAGAAATTCAATGTCGAGATTTTGATGGATGCTCAAAATTCGCTCTAACCATTTTGATTAAAATTCAAAAATCAATTATTCCCTGCAAGTGTTTGAATTTTTATTCTCATTTTGTCATTGAAATTGTTTGAAGCACTCCTGAACTTCATAGTAAAGATAGAAGAAATGGTTGCCATGGTAACAAAATATAAATATTTTCCCATCTATCTATATATCATCATACTTATTTATAATTGCCTTAAACCCGTGTCCGATGTGTGAAACAACCAATCAGGCCTCAGGGATAGCGCTGATTGGCGAAATACAGAGAGGGCGGAGCCGGAGAGGCAAATTCAAATTTTTTTTTAACCAGGAGAGATATCAATTTGGTTTCTTCCCTAAAGCCTTCCCTTGATAAGAATCTAAATTCGTTGTTTCAGAGTTTTTTTTAAATTCGGCAGCCCCCCCCCCCCAAATTTTTTAATTCTTCTACATCTTCAAATATAAACATGCTTTTTTGGATTTAAAATTCTTGAATGAATATCTATCAAGGGATTTAAAAGTTGAAAGATTTTTTGTGTAATTGCCCCCCACCCCCCCCGAAATTTTTAATTCTTCTATTTCTTCAAATATTAACATGCTTTTTTGGATTTAAAATTCGTGAATGAATATCTATCAAGGGATTTAAAAGTTGAAAGATTTTTTGTGTAATTGCCCCCCCCCCCCCCGAAATTTTTAATTCTTCTGTTTCTTCAAATATTAACATGCTTTTTTGATTTAAAATTCTTCAATGAATATCTATCAAGGGGTTTAAAAGTTTTAATATTTTTTGTGTAATTGCCCCCCCCCCCCCGAAATTTTTAATTCTTCTGTTTCTTCAAATAAAAACATGCTTTTTTGGATTTAAAATTCTTCAATGAATATCTATCAAGGGATTTAAATGTTTTAATATTTTTTGTGTAATTGCCCCCCCCTCCCTCCGAAAAATTTAATTCTTCTGTTTCTTCAAATCTTAACATGCTTTTTTGGATTTAAAATTCTTCAATTTCAAATATTAACATGCTTTTTTGGATTTAAAATTCTTGAATGAATATCTATCAAGGGATTTAAAAGTTGAAAGATTTTTTGTGTAGTTGCCCCCCCCCCCCCGAAATTTTTAATTCTTCTGTTTCTTCAAATATAAACATGCTTTTTTGGATTAAAAATTCTTGAATGAATATCTATCAAGGGATTTAAAAGTTTAAATATTTTTTGTATAATTGCCCCCCCCTCCCTCCGAAAAATTTAATTCTTCTGTTTCTTCAAATCTTAACATGCTTTTTTGGATTTAAAATTCTTCAATTTCAAATATTAACATGCTTTTTTGGATTTAAAATTCATGAATATCTATCAAGGGGTTTAAAAGTTTAAATATTTTTTGTGTAATTGCCCCCCACCTCCCGAAATTTTTAATTGTTCTGTTTCTTCAAATTTTAACATGCTTTTTTGGATTTAAAATTCTTGAATGAATATCTATCAAGGGGTTTGAAAGTTTAAAGACTTTTTGTGTAATTGCCCCACCCCCCGAAATTTTTAATTCTTCTATTTTTTTAAATATTACCATGTTTTTTTGGATTTAAAATTCTTGAATGAATATCTATCAAGGGGTTTAAAAGTTTAAAGATTTATTGTGCAATTGCCCCACCCCCGAAATTTTTATTTTAAAATTCTTGATTTTTTTTTAATAGGTCCCTGTCCGCCTGATTTCATTTGCATGCCCGTTGGCTCTAATCAGTTTATTAAAGGGAAATTTAGGCTTGCTTCTTGCCCGTAATTTTCTCATGGCCTTCAAAACCCAGAGGCCGGGCAGGGCGAATACTCAAATTTTAAACTTGATTCATTGTATTTTCATTTAGGCAAAAATAATATGGGCTTTAAAATTAAGAGAAAAACTACTGATCACGTATCGAGACGCCGCCCGCCAGGGCAAGTTGAGATGGGCGCGGCGAAGCCGCGCCTTTCTCAACTTGTTTATATATAATTCGTAATGTCCGTCTGTCTGTCACGCTCTATTTAGGCAACTTCCGGTTGGAATTTTGAAATGAAATTTTATATGCATAAAGAGAACCTTCTAGGGATTACAGAAAAATTATTTTCATCAACTATAACTTTTAGAGTTATTAGTTCTTAAAATTACGATTTCTCATATTTGTATTCTTTCCATATAGTCTATGTATTTATTGGAAAGCTCAGAATACAACTTTCAATACCGAAAGTAAGAGAAAGTTGTGTGATGTGCAATCAGTCACATCAAATTGTTTCTGCATTGTTCGGCCCACCACAACTCTTGAATTTAAAGTACCTCTTCACTTTGAGGTCTTTTGCCAAAAGTTGTCCGATATTAAATTAAATTAGGTTTCGTGCTTAAATATTATCGAATATATTTTTCAAAAAAAAAAAAAACCTTCATTAAAAGTTAATAAATAAATACATCTCTCTTTTTGATACGATCAGTCGCCGAATTATTTATTTTATACCCTAAAATTTAAATGAAGATTATAACAAGATATAAAATAGAATTTTATAACTAAATATATATAGTGTACCCTAAATAAGTAGTAATCATTTTCAGTGCCTTAGCCCTCTCACTCATCTCCTTATTACCCTGATAAAGGAGAATTTATGAACCAAGGACTTCGAGATCTAAATTAAAATTTGATGATGTACATGTTACCATTAAAGTCTAAACAGAATATTTAAACGGCACTGAATGTATATATACTCGTACTAAAACGCTAGTTTAGTGAACAAATATAAACAAAGGTGTATAGATAGAGGCATTCTAATAAAGTTGATATAAAGAGTTTGCATGCATTTTGATTAACGAATTTTTTTTTTTTTTTTTAATGAAAATTAAAAAGGGAATAAGAATTCTGTAAGTAGGTTTATGAAATTGTATCTCACTCTTTTTTTTCATATTGATTTTCACTAAAGTAAAATACAAGTAAAAATAAATAATAAATTTCGAATACTAAGAAGCTTGCCAAATGTTAGGTCAAAGAGCTTACGACATCAATTTTTTTTAGTACCTAAGCTGAACTAAGCTTTAGTACAATAAATAATAAATAAATACAATAAAAGTACAATAAATTACAAAGGTTCAGTCATCAAATGCAAGGCCCTAGCCAGGGTGGAAGTATTTATTTTTATTTATTTTAAAAGGGCCGGTTGCTTCAGTGCTTTAAAAAAAATAATCAGTGGGGGGGGGGGGCAGATTATGGCCGTCCAGATTGTGACATACCTTTTTTTTATATATATAGAGGGGAAAAGCTTTCGAATTTTTTTCCCCCTTGTCTTTTCGGCCATTTAAGACTTTTGACGATAACCGCTATGAATATATATTATTTGGGGTCTAGGCATCATCGGACTGCCTGGGGTCCGAACCCGCGACTTTTGGTATACGAGGTTAGCACGCTAACCCCTACACCAAGCCTCGAGGGCGAGCCTTCGAATTAAAGGCATAAAAACTCTCGAGTCCTAAATCATTCCCCTTCGCCATCGCCCTACCTAATTTTGTTTCGTTTCATCACTTTATAAACATTTAATTTTTTTTCTTGCTTCTATGGGGGGAGGGGGAGGCAGCTGCCCCCCTGCCCCACGATGGGTACGCCCATGAATCTATATGGGACATGTTTGAATTCAGTATTCAATAGGGATTAACTGGTTTGTTCTTCTACCCTGGTTTTGATGTTAATAACTAATTAAAAGAAATCATTTTTCATTTTTTGATTAATTTGATAATAATTGTGAGGTATGTTTTTCTGGCTGGAAGTGTGATTAAGGCGAAATCAAAAAATCTCAAGACTAGTTAGTAGGGCTGGACGGTAAACCGGTTTACCGGTAAAAACCGGTAAAAATTTTTTACCGAAATCGCGGTAACGAACCTCTAATTCGGTAAAAACCGGTTTTTTTTTTTTTTCGAAAGTCGGTAAAAACTTATTCCGCGGGCGGAAAAAAATTGGCGTCTCTAAAAAAAGGTAAAATATTTTTTCGGACGGGAAAAAATTTTGGTTCCGCGAAAAAAAAAAATGTGCCGCGGCGACAAATTTCTGTGCCGCGAACGGCAGGAAAAATTGGCGTCTCTAAAAAAAAGGTAAAATATTTTTTCGGACGGGGAAAAATTTTGGTTCCGCGAAAAAAAATGTGCCGCGGCGACAAATTTCTGTGCCGCGAACGGCAGAAAAAATTGGCGTCTCTAAAAAAAAAAGGTAAAATATTTTTTCGGACGGGAAAAAATTTTGGTTCCGCGAAAAAAAAATGTGCCGCGGCGACAAATTTCTGTGGCGCGAACGGCAGGAAAAATTGGCGTCTCTAAAAAAGGTAAAATATTTTTTCGGACGGGGAAAAATTTTGGTTCCGCGAAAAAAAAATGTGCCGCGGCGACAAATTTCTGTGCCGCGAACGGCAGAAAAAATTGGCGTCTCTAAAAAAAAAGGTAAAATATTTTTTCGGACAGGAAAAAATTTTGGTTCCGCGGGAAAAAATGTGCCGCGGCGGCAAACTTTGGTTCCGCGGCGACAAATTTCTGTTCCGCGGGCGGTAAAAAATTTTTACCGACTTTCGAGAAAAACCGGTTTTTTTTCATTATCGAGGTCGGTAATGAAAATCCATTACCGTCCAGCCCTACTAGTTAGTTATAAAGGGAAAACTGCATTTGTAATGTCCACAATATTTATTTCTCCGTTCTGAATTAATATAGGGGTATTTTTACTAAAACTTTAATATTTAAGAGGAAATCGGAATAAATTACTGCACAGTGGTCCTTACAGCTAAATAGAAAGGGGAAATAAATTTATATATTATATTCCATACGCTTTTGTTATTTATTGAGTGTTTTTGACATCTATTGTAAATTGTTGATTCAAAGAAATTAATAATAATTTACAAAATCCACGAGTTAACACAAAAAATGGACTCTCAATCAATCACAGATTTAAACAAATAGAATGGAATAATAATAATTATTATCGAATTTATTATATTTCGGTTTTGTACTCAACCCTCAGACCATTTCATTTATTACTTAATAGCAACACATTTTTTTTTACTGTTTAACCGGATTTGTTTCATTCAGAGATTCTTTTCTGAGAGTTCAGATTATTCTAATTTCGATGATATAGCACAGTCTCTATATTAAAGGAGCCTCTATATTAAAGAAAACTGTTACTTAGACGTATACACACGTATTAAAATACTAGAAGCATACAAAATAGAAATTGTGTATATACCATCTAATGTATATAAAAAACTTTTCCAATATAACAACTCTATATGTATATTATTAATAATCTATATAATTTTTTTTAACTCTAAAATATATAACAATATTCGACGAATAGCTTCAAATTTGACATACCTATTCATCTGGAGTTCATAAGCATCAGATTTCTAAAAATCCGTTCTACACGTATATATAACTGACTGATCGGAAATATTTTTTAATAAGAAATATTCAGTGATTATCGAATGAGTTTTCTTTTATATAAAAGGAATAACCAAAAT
The DNA here is from genome assembly GCA_023213315.1 of Euborellia annulipes. Classification (NCBI taxonomy): domain Eukaryota; kingdom Metazoa; phylum Arthropoda; class Insecta; order Dermaptera; family Anisolabididae; genus Euborellia; species Euborellia annulipes. The sequence goes on along the minus strand of JAKCPI010011883.1, from coordinate 1,032 downwards.
TAACAAAGGAAACAGGCCAAGAAATTATCAACACCAGAAGCAGGAGGTTTACTTGGCGTGTAGTTGCAGGTGGAGATGCAAAATAAATAAATAAATAAAATTTATTTTCAGAATTTTTTATTATTGACGACCAACCGGGGTAAATTGGTTTCGGTTAACAAAAGTAACCATCATCAGGTCTGAAATTTACAAAATTAATTGATAAAATGCGGAAAGACATCCAAAAACATCAGTCAATAAAAAATATTCAAAATAATAGTAGTAAAACTCACCAAAATCCTATGTTTCGAGATTACAAAGGAAACTACTTCACATGACATTAGAAATAATTTCGAAAGCGCCTATAGCAAACTTGGTCGGAAGACTGATGAGTTTTACTACTATTATTTTGAATATCTTTTATTGACTGATGTTTTTGGATGTCTTTCCGCATTTTATCAATTAATTTTGTAAATTTCAGACCTGATGATGGTTAGTTTTGTTAACCGAAACCAATTTACTGCGGTTGGTCGTCAATAATAAAAATCCTGAAAATAAATTTTATTTATTTATTTATTTTGCATCTCCACCTGCAACTACACGCCAAGTAAACCTCCTGCTTCTGGTGTTCAAAATTAACAAGTTTTTGTAGGAATGTTTTATTTGTTGGTGACCAAACGTCTCAGGAATCGAACCCAGGAACTCCAGACATCGGTGTACATCGAATCCTCATTCAAAGGGAATACGGCTGGAGATCTTGGGTTCGATTCCCGTGGCCTTAGGAAATTTGGTCCACCAACAAATAACCATACTCATAAAAACTTGTTAAATATTCCTTTGACTAGTCAATGTATTCATTGAATATGAAAATCTTATTCAAATGGATAGATCGAGAAAACTATTAACATAGGTCGTTAATCCTAAAAACTCAATTTCCTTTGAATCTTGTTTCACACAAAATTTATTCAACCAATTTTAGTCATCATTTCTCATAAGAGCTGAGTTCAAACATAGGCATATATACATAATTGACATCGTGCTTAATTAGATATT
>JAKCPI010011882.1:0-148575 GCA_023213315.1 Euborellia annulipes | reverse complement strand
GTATTAATTCATTTTTGATTTTTTCGTTATATTTTTTTTCCATATAAATTTGATATCTTGAATTTTAATAAATCGGCGGAAACTAAATATATGTCGACCCAAAAATATCTGGTTTGACAAGTACAAAATAACTTTCGATTACCGAAGGTAAGAGAAAGTTGTGCTACCAGTCACACCATTTTTTATTATTATGAATTTGATTCGAAATTTAGAAACATATAGGCCTAGACTATTTTCATTTATGAGTCAAACTCAACTTCCAGAGAATCATGTTAAAAAATCTGGTGTGACTGGCGCACAGCACACAACTTTCTCCTACCTTCGGTAATCGAAAGTTGTGTACTGTGCTTGTCACACCAGATTTTTTGTGTCGACATGTATTTAGTTTCCGACAGTACGGTATATTCGATTTTCAAGATGTAAAATTTATATGTGAAAATATTTATATTTTGTTGGCAACCATTTCTCCTATCTTTTCTAAGGAGTACAAGAGTAAAGTGGTCTTCAGAAGATTTCAATGGCAAAATGAAAATATACATTTCAAAGAGTATCTAAAAAATAATTGATTTATGAATTTTAAACAAAATCGTTGGAGCGAATTTTGAGAAAATCGAAAAAAACTGAAAAAGTACATCAGTAAAGTACTAGTACTCTTTGGCCGATTTTGTTCAAAAGCTTCGTGTCACGTCCCATGAGGGTGCCTAACTTAAATATAAAGTTTCAACCTCCTAGCTCTTTTCGTTCTTGAGATATTTTGTTCACAGACACACAGACAGACAGACAGACCATGTCGCGAAAACCACTTTTTTGGATTCAGGGGACCTCAAAACATGTATATCCATCAAAATCTCGACATCGAATTTTTTACATGAAACCAATACTTTCTCTCTATATATATATTAACATATATATAGAGGTAAGAGAAAGAAAAAAAAAAAAGAATTAAAATTCAATTTCATAAATTCCTAACAAATAGTTAGATGACATGAGAACTGATATTTCATATTCAGACCTTATAATCCTCTGATGATGATTGATAAATTGCTAATTTCAATTTTACCTGTCGAGATAACAAAGATCAATAACTTATTTATTGCTTTCTCTCTCTCTTCCTCTCCATCCTATATCTCTCTATCCATCTCTATATACAACTACTATATATACACACGTAGAGTAAATTCAAGGAATAATGTATCGGATTGGAACCAAATGGCCTTAAAGCAAGTTAGCAAACTGACAAAATCGGACTCTATTTAAATACATAATAACATAGCATACATCTTTTTTATCTCGGTAAGGAAGGTGTATAGAATTACCTATATACTAGCCCTTACCTTCGGTAATCGAAAGTTGTGTTCTGTGTTTGACACACCAGATATTTTGTGTCGACATATATTTTGTTTCCGACAGTACTGTACATTGGCATTCAACATGTATTTTTTATTTTTTTAACACTCTCACTTTTTTCTCATTCATACTCACACTCACACATACATTCAAACAGTCTTTTCGGCAACTCAGGTCATATAAGACTTTAACGATATCCGTTATTGATTAATATTACATATTGGAGGTCCAGGCATTCTTATTTAAAACCTGACGGTCTGAGATCTAATAGATTTTTAATAAAATAAATATATAAATTATTTATATATTTTATTTGGACTGAAAGACCTATCACCTTTCCAACTACAATTTGCACAGTCCTGGTGAGTTAAATGATATTCTTATTTAAGCCATTTGGTATCCAAATTTTATTTAAGCCATTTGGTAACCAAATCTCCTATCCCTCTCGGCCCTAGTCGTTCCAGTTAATTTTGTTAATTCTTCTCTATTTCCTTTCATAATTTAAGTCTTTATTTAAGATTTAATCAACTTCACTATTAAACAAAAATTTTTCCCCTTCTTAGAAAAAAAAAAAAAAAAAAAAAAATTAAATTTAATTATTTTCTACTCTTGCTCTTTCTCTCTCTCTCTCCCTCTTCTCCTTTTATCAAAAGAGCAATCTTGTTTTTTCAACTAACTTATCAAGTTGAAAGATATTGATCATCTTAGCCAAGATTTTTTTTTCTCAAGTGTTGGATCAAAAGAATAAAAAAAAAAAAATAAAAAAAAAATACAAAAAACAAAATCAACTAGTCGTAACTAAAAAGATTTTAAGTGACATTAATTGATAGGACTGCCTAAAAAAATTAATTTCTCCCTTAAATGTTTTCAACTGGATAATTATTAATACATATTATACACTCACCTAATAATCGCAACACATGTTCTTGAGAAAGGAGGCATTCTTATGTAAAATCCTCTATAATCAAACAACTAATTTATATGGCATTATTAGATTATTATTGTAAGCTCTCTAGTGGGGGAGAATATCATGTGCAAATAAATTTAATTTTTTGCATTTTTATTTGACCTGAAGGCCTGTTCCACAATTTAACTAATAAATTAATCTAGAAAGGTTTCACTGAATTTTTTTTTCTCTATGATTGATTATATTCACCATTTCTAATAACCTTCATAGGCTTAATATAATATAGATGTAGTTAGTATGATAAGTTTTCAGTTATTAACTCAAATGGCGATACAATGATGAATTTTATTATCCCTTACCTATATACATGTTTGTATTTATAGAAAAAGTATTTGTTTCAAGTCAAAAATTCGAGATTTTAATTGATATACACGTATTTTATATACAATGACGTCAGCGCCATTTACAGTCATTCTAATGAATTTAGATACAATCATCAGCACCATCTACAATCTAACTTCTTCTAACAACAGTCTAACTTTATCGGAATGATTGAAGATGGCGCTGATGATTGTGTCTAACTTCATTGGAATGAATGTAGATGGCGCTGACGTCATTGCATATAAAATGCACCAACGGTCCCTTAGAGGTTGGTTCACTTGAATCAGAATAAGTGTACAGTATTTGAAAACGACTGTAGAATAAGCAGTCGAAACGTTGTACAGTATTTATATTTTTAATGAATAATTAATAACAAATGTGTTATCTTATTAAAACTCCCATAATAATAATACTGGCTACAATTTCCGCCGATAAAATAAAAATATTACTAGACTTTAAAATCTTCTGATTCTTATTGACTGGTCATTTTCAGAATTTCAATACTGGCCCTGGTCTTACCCATCTCTTAAAGAGACCAAAAGCCGAGTGAATTGAGAAATAAAGGGCCTTTTAAAGTGGGGAAAAATTCCTAAACTATAATTACATAATAAACTGTTTTTTAAAATAATTAATTCAGTCACAACAAGATTAAAAAAAAAATTTTTCTCGTGTCATAGTCAAAGCGGTGAGCCAGTCAGAAGCCACTTTGAAGTGTGCCTACCTTTGAAAAGACTCGACTGCTCAGGTTAAATAAAAAGATAATTATTCAACGAAATATATGGGCGCGGATTATCTCGGTGACCCTGGTTACATATACATAAAAAAAAAGAAAATTTATTATTCATAAAGAAAAGTTCCAAGCTATTTAAAAAAAAAAAAAAAAAAAAATACAAATATTTTTCACTAGAATTTTTTTTCCCCACTCTAAGCATATTACATTACATTACCAAAGCGAGGGAATGAAATGTCCAGTCTTTGAAGTGGGGATAACTTATTCACACCCTTCACCTTTTCAACCCTTCCATCACGACCAGGCAACTCAACCCTTGACTTTTTTTATACTCTCCTTCCGATGCAGACACACAAACAGATCTTTAGCGATTTTATCGAGGGGAAAGTGGATTTATCTTTGCCAAGGTTGGATGTGCTGGATGGAAAAGAAATAGAAGGGTCTGATCGCGTCCAGATTGCGGCCATAAGGGCGTATGGGTGGGTCCCTGTTCTGTTCTGTTCCCTTTTACGCTGCAAATCTACACACCAATCTATTAGAGAGCCCAAAAGTGCTTTGGCGAATTGCTAAAGAAAAAGACAGCAGCCGCTAATTAGTCTTGAGAGAGAGAAAATAAACAAAAAAAAAAGGATTTGGGTGGAGGACGTTCGAGTTTCAGATAGGCAAAGAGCCAACCCCTTTAAGGAAAAAAAAAGAAAAAGTCTCTTAAAGGATGATTGAAAAATCTATGGAACAATTTTTTTTTTGAACATGATTTTTCAATCTTTGATGTTGATTACCAATATACCTGACAATTTTCCTAAGCTCCTATCACCATCGTTCGAAAAAATAATTTCATTCTCTTTCAATGTATTCCCTCCCAAAAATGACACCGGGATCAATGCATCAGAATAAAGATAAAAAAATACCTTCGTTTTTTTTTTAATCAATATTCTTCTATATTGATAAAAAATCCAAATATCATCTCATATAATAAAAACAATGGTTTTCCAATTATTAGTGATAGAATATCGATTTTTTTTTAAATGGTGAATTTAAACAGATTTGACGAAAATGTAATACTTGATAAATTTTTCGATATTTATATATATATAAAAAAAAACAAGGTTTCGTTTCATTGTTTCTGATTGAAAAACTTTTTTATTAAAAAAAAAAATATATATTTATTATTGAAATATATTTTTAATCTCATTAGCATAAAACAAAATTATTTCAATTACTGTATAAATAAAATATTTTATTTGACAAATTCCTTGGATTCGAAATTTCTTTAGAAAAAATCTGGTGTGGCAGGTCGCGCAGCACATAACTTTCTCTGCCCTTAGGTAATCGAATGTTGTGTTCTGTGCGTTCTGTGCTTGTCATACCAGATTTTTTTGTGCCGACATATATTCAATTTCCGTCGATATATTAGAATTCAAGATGTCAAATTTATAAAAATATTTATACATGTATTTTGTTACCATGGCAACCATTTCTCCTTTTTTCTATGAAGTACAAGAGTAAAGTGGTCCTCAAACAATTTCAAGGGCAAAATGAGAATATACATTTTAAAGAGCATCCAAAAAATAATTGATTTTTGAATTTTAATCAAAATAGTTTGAGCAAATTTTGAGGAAATCGAAAAAAAGTAAAAAAAGTACATCAGTAAAGTACTTTTTTGGCTGATTTTGTTCAAAATATTCGTGTAACGTCCCATGGAGGCGCGCATAACCTAAATATAAAATTTCAATCTCCTAGCTCTTTTCGTTCTTGAGATATTTTGTTCACAGACCAGACAGACCATGTGACGAAAACCACTTTTTGCTTTCTCTTACCCTATATGGACCCTGTTACGCATTAGTGTGTCAAGCGCCACCTACCAAGTTTTGAGAAAAATTAACATTAAAGTTTTTTGTTTTCATTGGATTCTATATAATTTTTTTTTTGTCAATTGTGCAAGTAACATTAAATATAAATTTTTTTTAGGACCTATTTCATAAAAAAAATACTATTAATTATATCATTTGAAACAATATTCCCTGTTTAACTTAATTTTTAATTTTTGGCGCCTGACACACTAATGCATAACAGGGTCCATATATGAAATATATATAGAGAGAAAGTATTGTTTGAATTCAAGGTACCACAAAACGTGTATATCCATCAAAATCTCAACATCGAATTTTTGATATGATTCAGCAATTTTTTATCAGTGGATTCATCTGCCCCTTAGAACTAAAACTCTTGGAAGCGATCATGTTATTACAGGGCGGATACAAGGGGGGTGGGGGTAATTTTAAGTTTCATTTTGGCATTTGAGCAACTGATTGTATTCAAATAGGTAGAAAGAATGAGCAAGCAGCTAGTTATATTTCAATTTATTAACAAACCAGGGGCAACTGATAGTAGAAATTTAATAAATATAGTAGAAATATTCTTTCTTTAATTTATTTGCCCCTTCCAACCAAAGGCCATTGAATAAAATACCATAGATAATAAAATAACATTAAATAATATGAGCTAATTTGCTTTTTTGTAAATGCTAATAAACACATAATAATATTACATGTATAATCATATCAAGCCACGAACATTGAAATAAATCCCTTTTTTAATACACAGTTACTCTTTTTTTTTTTCTCTTTTCATTTGTATAATTTGATTTTCTCATCACCTTGTTTGTCACTTTAATATGTTCCTTAAGATGTTGAAATTATATTCATTTTGATAAATAATAACGTACACGTTTTAACGAAGAATTCTTCTCATTTTCAAAACAATTTGATCCAATTTAGAAAATACAAACCAATACAAATGATTCGAGACAAACAATTGCTGACTGTGAAACGATAATTATTCGTGTATTGTTTACATTTTAGTGGCATTCTAGGAACCTCAAATACAGATGGCAGGTATGCAAGTAAATTTGCGAAAAGGGGGGATTCGGGGCCTATGGGATATCTCCCTCTTTAAAGACCCACCCCCTTGCCTCTTTTCATCAAATCCGAATCAATAGAACGCATGTCGGCTGCCTGGCATTCCGGGCCAACTCTAAATGTCCCCCTCGAAACCGAATAAATCATAATTTACCCATTTATTCGCATAAATACTTGAGATTTTTTTTTTTTTGTTTTTACGAATAAATTAATTTACAAGGCCAGAAGGAGATAATTTTATTATTATTATTATTATTTTTTACTAACTCCAACGTATTCCATTTGCATATTGTGAATGGATTGCTCACTGGATAAAATAAACTCTCTAGTTATCTCTGAATTTTTTTTTCAATAAATTTCCTTTCTCTCTCTTTTTCACTAATCTTTAATTAAAATGAAATATACGATTATGGCGACTTTTTTAGATGAAGAATAATATAATGAAATAAATTTTTTTACGATTACATTTTTATCAAACATGATTACATTTCAACGTACGGTACTAATTCATATTTTTTTTTTTTTGTTTCAGGTGGGCGCAAACAGCTAAAATATTCCGTGATAAGAATTCGTATGTAAGTAAAAAAAAATTATATATTTGAAAAAACTACTCTTTTAATTAGAAACCAAATATATATAATTTAATCAACTATCTATGAGATAAATAAAATAAAATACACAAGGTTATATATAGACTATTTATTAGTATAAACACTCTATACGTCTTTCGACACTCATTATACCATCTTCAGAAGTATGGATTACTTCTGAAAATGGTATACTTAGTGTTGGAAGACATATACAGGTCTATTCTCTAAAAACAGGCGTTAAAATTTAACATCATAAATTGGGTGTTTTTTTTTTTTCTCATTCACACTCACACACACATTCACACAGTCTTTTGGGCAACTCAGGCCATTTAAGACTTTAGACGATAACCGTTGTAATTAATATATATATAGAGGGTTCAGGCATTTCTATTTAAGACATCTGGTATCCAAATGGCTTAAATAAAATCATCGGACTGCCTGGGTCCGAACCCTCGACGTTTGGTATAGGAGGAATACGCCAAACTCGGGGGCAAATTGGGTGTTAAAAAGTAAAGTAATAACATCAGCGTTAAAAAATCCTATTCTCTAAACCAAGTTTTAACAACGACGTTAAACTTTTTACTTTTTAGCACCAGGTGTTAAAGATACGTATGAAGAGCTATGTTTTCTACTTGTTTGTGTTTTTACACCCCTCGATAACCTCTCGCGCATGCGCATTACTAACTTGATTTGTTATTTTCAATGTAATAGGCCTATCTGACATATCAGCGTTTTATTTTATTTTATTTATTTTTTTAAACCATTTTTGGCTATAGAGCGCATTTAGGGGTTATATCTTTATATAATTTTAAATACAAGTACCGATGGCTACCGGGGGGCGTTTGGATACCAAATGACTTAAATAAAAATGCCTGGACCCCAAATTGATAAATTAAACATACTGAGTATCGTTAAAAGTCTTAAATGGCCTCAGTTGCCGAGAAGACTGTGTGAATGTGAGTGTGAATAAGAAGTGCTGGTGAAAAAATCAAAATTTATATTCATTTTAAAAATTTTCATAAAGCATTTCTTATTGAATAAATCTTTATATAATTTTAAAATATGTTTATAAAGGGAGAAGGGGGGGGGGGGTAAAGCTTCAAAAATGAGTTCGGCCTCCCTGAAAAATAATTATATATTCCCTGCGATGCCACTTTTAGAGTTCCCGGGGTCGCAAAAATTAATTTTAATTGAATTGACTACCAATCAATTTAAATAAATAGAGCTGACTTGTGAGTTTAAATGACCGAAAAAGAGTTTAAAAAATCTGTTGCGGGGCCCCTTAAAAGCCTAGAGCCGATAGGCGATCGCCTACTCCCTGGGTAATCCGGCACTGCTGGCTGCCTACATCCTCCTGCTCCTGTTGATTATCACTCAGCCATCGAATTTCATCTTTTATAATAATTATCGTTTTTTTATTTTTTTGAAGATAAATTCTATACGTGAAATTCAATTCGATCTCGATCAAACCACTCACTTGGCCATTATATAGGCTCTCCATTGCAGAGAGGCCAAAAAGGGAAGGTCGGAGGTTCTAAAACAAAGCGTCAACCCTGGGTTAGAAATGCTCCCCCATCAGCCGATCAATTAACGCCTTCAAATTGAACACCAACACCAACAACATGGCCTCAATTAGGCCTCACAACTGCCACTTTGCATAGAACACGTCTTAGTGAAATCATTTTCAACAAAATATTTCATTAGAAAATAAATATCAGCTGCGTTGAAAGTCGTAATTTTTTTTTTTTTTTCTTTTTGGTTTAAATAATTTTCATATTTGATGGTATTTAGACCTGTAAAAAAATTTAAATTTATTTAAATAACTTTAGCTTGAACTCGTATGTAAATTTAATATGTAGGCCAATATAAAAAAAGGGTTTAGGATTTATTCCGAACTAATAAATACTAATACAAAAATATTTCATCATTTTCGGTCCGATTTATTTCAAAGCTTTAAAATAGTGACATTAGCGCCACAAATTACGGATCATAAAATAATTCGAATCAATTTAAACAAAAACACTTGATTTAATCGCCCCGCAAGAACATCAATTTTTGTACAATAAATCAACAAGCAAGTTAAAATATAGTGGAGGATTCTGATACTAAAAATCTGCTGTGATTGGTCGCACAGCTGTGCTTGTCACAACAAATTTTTTGTGTCGACATATATTTAGTTTCCGACAATATGGTACAGTGAGCGCCACAATTAAGACCCCACCTGATAGCTAGACCCTAAAGTATATGGCATATGGTGAAATAATTTTAAATCTGAAAAGGTAAAATAAAATCATCTATACCAAATGGAATGGATATATTTATATTTACATTTCTCCTATCTTTCCTATAAAGTACAAGAGTAAAGTGTGTTTTAAACAATTTTGAGGGCAAAACTGAGAATATACATTTTAAAGAGCATCTAAAAAATATTTGATTATGAATTTTAATCAAAATCGTTAGAGCGAATTTTGAGAAAATCGAAAAAAAGTACATTAGTAAAGAACTAATACTTTTTGGCCTATTTTGAGATATTTTGTTCACAGACACACACACACGACAGACCATTTTGCAAGACCCACTTTTCAAAATTTAATTTTTGACATGAATCTATTACTTTCCCTCACTGTGATTTAAGATGAAAGATGACATCCAGGAAGTTGTAGTGTCTTCATCAATGAAACTCAGAATTCACGTTTCGCATTAATTTTATTGGTCCATCATCAGATATTAGGAAATTGTTATATGTGAATATATTATGCTAACTTCTATTACTTTACATTACTTCTGTCGTTTCGCAGCCGTGATGTTGAATTTTTTAAAAATTCGAATAAGTCTTCATCTGCATGTGATGAAATACATATGACTGATGGTCCAATAAAAATAGACTAAAACGTTGTGAATTGGGATTCCTTCCTGGTTGCCACCTCTCAAAAATCATGTTTTCACTTTTATCGTGTGGTCATAAGCAAAGACCAGATTTTTTTTTAAACTTTATAAAATATTTTATCACTTGTGATTGATTATTTAAAAAAAAAAAGAATTCACTTTTAAGCTTTAAAGAAATTACTTTAAAAACTGCTGACATGCTGACTTTATAATATTCTAATCGTGTAATAAAGTGTCATATCTGGTATTGGATTTCATCAAAAAATTTATTATTTTTTCGAAAAGTATCTTAATTGAATTCTGTATAGTTTTCTATATTTCTGATATCGATATACCAATTTTTATTTTGCCTGCGGTTTCTGATTGAACATTCAATTTATAAATTAATAAGACTAAAAATTGTTTTAAACCCATCCAAAATAGAATTGCATTATTTCGTTTATTAATTTAAAATCTTTTGATAACAGTTCAAAGGTAGACTTAGAAATCATGGATAGATCACTTTGATGGATTAATATCATTAACGAAGCAAACTAGTCAAGGTTATGTCTCTGTCTGTCCGTTTGTCTGTCTCAATATCGCTTGTGAATAATTTTCATGCTAGTAACATATCATCAAATTTAATATTGCTTAATAATTACATTAATTTACTCATCTCTGGAGAATATTTATAAAAAATCTAATACAACACACTCTCATAATCATACTCTCTCTTCACGGGCTGTTTTAAAATTTAAATTGAATCATTTGCATATTGACTCGAATACGTAAATCATCTCCTCCCTCAGTATCTACGCGTCAGGAGAAAAATTTGTTAATCTTTGATATAACATAAATACTTACGATTTTATTTACAACAGTAGCTGAGTAGCTCTTAGTAATTTCAAAAAAGTAAAGCTTGTCTTTGTAATACTTTTTAAATGTTAAGGGGGGTTCAGGAGCGACGTCTAAACGTACTTAAAAAAAAACTAGATTATTATAAGGAATTTTTCAATGCGGTTATTTTTTAATGAATTAAATTCATAAGAGATTATTGGGACATCGAGCTATAATTTTTTTAATGACTTATTAAAAAATTATCGTAATTAATTTTTTTGTTATCAAGCAAATACAAAAAAAAAAAAACAATCTGTCCCAATAATCTTTAATTTTAAATTTAAAAATGAATTTATTGTTATTATTAATCACATATTAATTAAGAAATTTTTAAAATAAGCTTAGATGATTTATTTAAAAATCAACTGTCAAATTAGTTCAGCATTCTTGCAATAGATGGCAGGCTAGTCTAACAGTCGATATAGTATTAGCCTATATCTGGCCTATATTTATATATTTTTATGCTTTTATAAAATACACATAATATATAATAACATTTATAAAGTATTTATTGTTAAAAGATCAATGAAAATCAACCAAATACATTAAATATTATTAGCTACCATTCTGACATCTCTTGGCAAATTTTTGAATTACTTGATTTTTTGGGCATACATTTTATGACACACAACGCCCTCTTTTCGGGAAAAACATGCGTAACACCTTCGCTCCCGTTCCACCTTAAGCAACATTAAGGAAGAGTCCAATAATTGAGTAGGTGACCGACTCATTACTTTTGAAATTTTTTTTTTGTAAATATTAAGCAACATTTAGGGGTCAATATTTAAATGGGAAACCGTCTCATTTCGCAGGGTGTAATTTTTTTCCCTCGAAATCTTTGACTTAAAAAAAAAAATAAATTAGCCCTATTATAAATAATATCGTCTTAAATTCTAAAATAATAACGCTTGTCATGGAGGTATTATATTCAGGAAAAATTTAATTTCACTATAGAATCAACGTTTCGGTGTTTATATACGGTACTAGTTTTATCTTCTTATTTATTTACTATTGAAGAAATTTTTTTTTTTCAGGACAAAATTATTTTAAATAATGATACAAACTAGAGATAATTATTTTATCAAGCCAAGTTGATAGAAATTTATTGATTAAAATATTTCCTCTTTTTTTCTCATTACCGTAATAATGATTGATTGGTTTCGGAAAGGCAATTCGTGTCCCTCATTTAGGAAGTTATTTATTATATATTAGAGATGAAAAATTGTTTTCATTTACGAGATTATTTATTAAAAATATTGATATGAATTAATTTTCCCTTCACTTTTTTTAAGATAATTATATTTATTTTGTTGTATTTGTGCATTTTTGCAAAATATTTGGATATTTTTAGTCTAGGATGTCTATCCTAAGTCCTCGACCTCGAGGACCCTACGCTGGAGGGGGTGCCAAAACCTCAAAAATTTTGGGCTTTTTGAGTTCTTTGCTTATGTTTCGGAATCTGAACATATTTTGTTCCACTATAGTCTTATGCAAAATTGTAGAGCATTAAATTTGCTAAAATTTGGTATATAAACCAAATTTGTCGACCCTATATTAACCGAGATACGGCCGATCAAATTTGGACAAAATTTTCTCGAAATTTTGTCTAACTTTGACAGGCCGTTCCTAGGTTAACAATTGATCTACGAATTTGTTTTATGTACCAAAATTTAGCAAATTTAATGCCCTACAACTTATTTTAGTATTATAGAGGATAAAATTTTGCTTGGTTTACGAGATATAACCGAAAAACTGAAAGAATTTCAAAATCTTTGAGGTCTAAATTTGACGGGTCGTATCTCTGATAATATTGGGTCTACAAATTCGTTTTTAGCAAATTTAATGCATAGGACTATAGTGGACAAAATATGCTCAGATTACAAAATATAAGCAAAAAACTCAACCCCCTCTCCTTCCAAGTTAGCATAGGGTCCTTGAGGTCGAGAACTTAGGATAGACATCCTAGATAAGGCTAATGCCTCAATGTATTATATTTGAATTGGCCTAAACTTTTAAGGGTGGTAGCGACCTTTAAAATCATGCTAAAAAATTCGCAAAAATTCCTATAATTCTTTTTTAATGAGTAGAACAAAATAGCCGGATGCCCCGATATGAATTGCAAAAATCAATTTTTAAGGACCACCCTAAAATACATTAAATTTAAATACCCCGCTTATATTGAAACGTTAAACATTTTATCATTTTCATAAGTTATGATAATTTTATATTCCCCTAAAAAAAAAAAAAAATAAATAATCATCATTGTGAAGATTTTAGCATTTTAATTTACATCTCATTAATATTCCAGTTCTAATGAAAAATAAAATGAAAATATTCTTATTTAATGTTTTTACCAAGAAATTATCTTTACTCATCTCTATTGTAATTAACCTAAATACAAAAACGTATTAAAATAAACTTAAACAGTCCAGTGAATTTAACATTAAATTAGAATTGATTAATATTAGGCCGATTTTGATGCAAGTAAAAGAACAAAATTTTAAAAATTGTTGACGTCTTTTTCAATATAATTTTTTTATCTTTGATTACTCCATTATTTTATTATATAATATTCGTTTATTTATTTACTATTTCGGATTTGAGCTTCTAAATTAAATTCAGGTGACGCGACAATCTGCGGTAGATACTTCTGGTTCTGGGGATGCGGGCTGCCTAAGTCAGTAGGCGTTGTTGTTTGGTCCGTGTAAACTCTTACAAAAGGGACAGATCGACTGTTCCAATCTATACACAGAGTGAATAGTGGGGTATTTCCTTGTATCTCCCACGTGTAATCTAATTGAAATTTTATTTTCTTGTTCTAGAAAATTAAGTGTAAATTAAAATTTTGATTTACAGAATTAACAAATCGCCGCAATAGAAACATGTTTAATAAAAATACAGCGTATAGTCAGTCGATCATCTTAGATTAGTCACTATTAGCCATTATTGTTTCACTATGGTCCAGGTGGAAAATAAAAAATTTTTTCACTTAAAATTCTTTTGATAATTAAATTTTATTTATTATTTATATTGTAGTTTTGTAGTATTGTAGAGTCTATATAGTGAATTAAGTGGTATTTTTGTTAATAATTAAATTTTGAAACTTTTTTTTTTTTGGTGTCCTAGATTTGAGGTCATTTTTTTCTAAGGTATATTATATTTTTATATTCGCCCACGCAATATAAATTTTTATTAAATATTTTTAACAAACTTGATTCAATCTAATCTCCTCAACGGGCGTTATATATACCAGCATATATATATTTAAATTAGTTGGTTGAAATAAAAAGCGCGTGTATACATTCAAAAATATTTTCAATTATTACCACCTAACTTATTGGTTTCGGCTGAATATGTCCGCTTTCTTCAGAGATGGCGATAATAAAAATAAGAAATTTTGTATGCGTATACACGCCTTTTATTTAATTCACCCACTAATTTAAATATCCATAGATTTGATTATATTACATTCGTTATATTTATTGAATAACTGGAAAAAAGTTTTGTTTGGGATCATAGTATTTTGGAGTTTATTCCTCGATTAATCAGACTAATCGGGGAAACCGGACAATGCAAAGTATTGCTACATCTTTTTGTATTCTAAGTTAAAGAATTTTTTTTTTTATAAAATAAAAAAAAGACATTTTTTTCTCACTCACACTCACATTCACAGTCTTTTCGGTAACTTAGGCCATTTAAAACTTTTAACGATACTCGTATTTATAATATACCAGGGGTATGAGTCCAGGCATTCTTATTTAAGCCATTTAGTATCCAAATTGCTTAAATAAAATAATCGGTCTGCCTGGGGTCCGAACCCGCGACCCTCGGCATAGAAGTTTAGCACGCTAACCCATACATCCAGCCCGAGAGCAAATAATTTTGTTTTATTTTGCTGATGGAGATGTTTTTTATAATTGATTAGAAGACGCAAGTAGTTAAGTTTGAAACTAAATATATCTCGACACAAAAAAAATCTGGAGTGATAGCACAATACACAACTTAAGATTACCGAAAGTAATAGAAAATTGTGTACTCTACGATAAGTCACAGCAGATTTTTATTTTTTGTACATTAGATTAAATATACACTTCATAAGAAATTAATCAATCATATTTAATTTCACATGATAAAATAAAAGCAACATTAAATATCTCAATTTTCTAGATAAAATGATACTCGTTAAAGATTCTACCTAATTATCAAATTGTATGTTTTTATAGCCTGGAAATGAACTGGATTAGAAGTTTCTTTTGTGTTTCTCTATTAGTCGCCATTTGGCATCCCTGGGGGCCAGGGGCTCGTTATCTTTCAGCTTATGTCTTGTTAGCAATACGACGTCAATCGACCGCAAGCGCCATCTTGCTGAAGGCCTGAAACCCGACTCAGCAATAAGCAAGCAATCCGAAGCTTATTAGTCCTTTGGCCTTCTTTTTTCTTCTTTTCTTTCTCGTAACATCGTTCAAAATTATCACGAAATTAGAATTTATCTTGTACTTTATTTATTTCTCATTCTTCATACTATTATATATAAATAAAAAAAAAAAAACATGATAAAGAACAAATATCTTGAATTAAACATGAATCGGATATAAAAAAAAATTTTTTTGGACAAGTTAATAATATTTAACTTATCCTATCTTTAGGACATATTTATTTACACAAAACATTTCAGGATATAAATTTTACATTAATATAAACATTGGGTCAGAAAATTATAATATTCAATAATGGATGTAATTAAGGACGATCCGTGATGTTTTCAATTCTTTGACATCGAAATATTTCAGAATAAACTGACAATGAGTAAAACTCAAAAAATTTCTTCTAAATTATATGTCGACTATTTTTAAAAATCTGGCGTGAGAGACAGAAGACAACTTTCTCTTTCGGTCATCTAAAGTTGTGTTATGTGCTGTCGCATCAGATTTTCTTATTTTTGAAACATATTAATATATGTTAGAG
Organism: Euborellia annulipes; assembly: GCA_023213315.1. NCBI lineage: Eukaryota > Metazoa > Arthropoda > Insecta > Dermaptera > Anisolabididae > Euborellia > Euborellia annulipes. Next base: position 132,975 of record JAKCPI010011882.1, on the reverse strand, counting down.
TTGGGAAGAATAAAACCAGCGTTTCGGTAACCGAAACGTCTGCCTGAATAAAAGTGTAAAGGTGTTCGACAACGCTGGTTTTATTCTTCCCAACTCTAATCTCACATACCCAGCATACAACTTAATTTATTAATATATGTTTCTAAAATATGGAAACGCTTGCTACAGGCCCCTTTTCCTTGAGAAAGGGCATGACTTAAGAGGGCTATTTCTCTTTCAAAGACACTAACAAGCGTTTCCTTATTTTTGAAACAGATAATAGTACACTTTGGATACTTGTGTTTAAAAGTTTATTTTTGTTTGTTGTTTGTCAATCTTATGAAATATCGAAATCCTAGTTCTTTCCGTTAATACTTTATTGAGATTTTTTTTTTAACCACACAAACTCTCAGAAAATTTTCCGGGTTCCACCTTTTTGTAATCAGGGACGCATAAAAATTGTATTTTCAGATATATGTATGTGGTTACTTGTCCTGGAATTTTGGTAGGAGGCGAAAAATCAATAAAAATTAGAGGTGAGCATTCCGTTCGCGAACGGGTCGCGAAGAACGGGTCGTTGAAGTGAACGGGTCGCGTTTTTAACCGTTCGCCGGTCCTCCGTTCGTTGCTCTGATCTGTCTTCGACGAACGGCCGGTTCTCCGTTCATTTGTTTTGGCCGTTCTTCTGCGAACGGCCGTTCGCCGGTCCTCCGTTCGTTGTTTTGACCTGTCTTCGACGAACGGCCGTTTCTCCGTTTGTCGTTCATTTGTTTTGACCGTTCTTCTGCGAACGGCCGTTCGCCGGTCCTCCGTTCATTTTCATATGGAGAATGGGTCGTTTCAGAGATCAAACTGCGACCGACCCGTTCTTCAAAAGAACGATTTTACCCATATCTAATAAAAATACAAATTATTAAGAATGTTGAAGGAAGAGAGGATGTCAGCCAAAAAAGGAGCCTCTATCGAAAAAAAATCTCCAATCAGAAAACGTTTCGGGTTTAATTAGATAAAACCATCATCAGTTCTTTAGAGATTATTGGCAATCTCAAGATGCACACCTTTGAGATGCAGATAGTTGTTATATATAAACATATACAAAATTATATACATTTGAGACTTGGCCGTGTTGACTGATGAGCATCTGACAACTGATATGCAAATTTTGTATTTTTATATAATTTTGTATATGTTTATATATAACAACTCTATCTGCATCTCAATGGTGTGCATCTTGAGATTGCCAATAATCTCTAAAGAACTGATGATGGTTTTATCTAATTAAACCCGAAACGTTTTCTGATTGGAGATTTTTATTCGATAAAGGCTCCTTTTTTGGCTGACATCCTCTCTTCCTTCAACATTCTAATTGCTGAACAGCCACTTCTATTATCAACAAATTATTAAGTTTTTAATTCTAGTTTGAGAGACAATTTGTAATTTCAGCTTAATCTCAATTTTTACTCACTTTAAATGAAAATATGAAGCTAATGATATGTATAATGCTTTTATTAAATATTTCTCTTTAGCTGAGTTTAATCTTAATAATTTAAAATTTTTTATTCAAATTGTATTGTACAATTTTTACCCATGAAGTATTTGTGATATTTTTAACTTTGTTTTTCAAATAAATTTTATTTTATTTTGGATAGATCCTAGAGCAGTGGCGGATCCAGAGGCGTTTCTCGGGGAGGGGGGAGGGTAATCTGGTGTGACTGGTCGCACAGCACACAATTTTTTCTTAATTTCGGTAATTTAAACACATTATTAATAATTAAATATTGTCTATATGTCCGGTGTTCTTACTCAAAAAAATTCGAAAAATTGCTCTAGTTTCTACAAAAGCAAACTTTGATCAAAAAAATTATTTTCACCGTTATTTTTAGGAGAAACGAAAATTTCATAAGCAGAAGCCAGGCCTAAAAATTGTATTCTTCTAATATTTTTCTACTTTAAAAAAAATTGTTTCAACGAAATTGGAAATTATATGTAGATTTCTGACTTCTAAATATACTAATATTTATTTGCCTTCTAGAAAATTTTCTGGTAGACCTTTTTCTTACAATTGTAAATAGATATGACAGCATTCCTGTTTTTGAATTGTGTTGGATAGTCAAAAGTCTATTCCCTTATCCAACTTATTCTTATGAAAGATTGTCGCAAGTAGTTTGTTTAATAGGGAATTTTTCCCTCTATTGTTCTGTGTTGTAGCTAATCTCAAGTTCCATATAGCTACTATTTATTAAATTTTTTTAAGAAAAAATGTCTGTCGATAAACAAATAAAAAAAAAAGATAAATTAATTCAATTCGTATCATGAGTAATTTCTTTTTTATCTTTTTACGATGCTTTCTAGTATTAAATGATCTTAGACTAAAAGGAAATTCCCTTACAATAAGAATTTCATCTTATTTATATAAAAAAAAGACTATGGCCATTAAATGTCATTTTTTAAACATATAATTTATTATCTCTATATTTCCACCAATAAGAAACTTCTCTCTCAATGGCTAAAGCATTGGCTTATGAGAAAAACTCGAGTTCCAAGACATAACAGATGATATGAGTTTTTCCTTTAAATATAAAAATTTTTAATAAATTAAAACATAGTTCAAGGAAAAAGAGATATTGATGAAAATTGTTTTTTTAATAATTCACTTAAAGATTGAGGTATTGTAGGGAAAGAATTTTGTATTAAAAACAAAAATTGAACAATGTATGTAGGCCATTTGAAATTGAAATTGGAAGTCGGACCCCTGGTGAGTTGGCAACACTCGGTGCAGCCCTGCTACGGATCTGCATACGTAGCAGAATTGAGAAAAAATTGATTTAATATTCTGAGTTTGTTTTGACAATGATGCATTTTCAGCTTATTTGATTTTTATTATTGTTAAAAAAGTTCGTTATTACTTTCTCTTACCTATATATGTATAGCCTATATATAGAGAAAGTAATGTCAAAAATTCGAATTCGAAATTTTGATAGATATACACTTTTTGAAATCCCCCGAGGCCAAAAAAGTGCTTTTCGCAACATGGCCTGGTGGATACCAAATGGCTTAAATAGAAATGCCTGGACCACCAATAGATATTATAAATAATAACAGTTATCGTCAAAGTCTTTTATAACCTAAGTTGCCGAAAAGACTGTGTGAATGTGTGTTAAAAAAAATACAAAAAAAAAAAAACATGGTCTGTCTATGAACAAAATATCTCAAGAACGAAAAGATCTAGAAAGTTGAAATTTTATATTTAAGTTAGGCACCTTCCTGGTACCTTAGAGGAGGTTTTTGAACAAAATCGGCCAAAAAGTACTAGTACTTTACTGATGTAGTTAGTTTTTCAGTTTATTGGTTTTTTCCAAATTCCCTCGCGAGATTTTGATTAAAATTCATAAATCAATTATTTTTTAGATGCTCTTTAAAATATATATTCTCATTTTGCCCTTGGAATTTTTCGAAGCACACTTTACGCTTGTACTTCATAGGAAAGATAGGATAACTGGGTGCCATGGTAACAAAATATAAATATTTCCATGTTTATAAATTTTACTTCTTGAAGTCAAACGTACCGTACTGTCGAAAACTAAATATATGTAGACACAAAAAATCTGGTGAGACAAGCACAGAACACAACTTTCAATTACCGAAGATAAGAGGAAGTTTGTGCCTTGCGACCAGTCACACCACATTTTTTTAAAATTCTTATCCAACCAAAATTCACACCTCACTGAAATTTGCTTTTTTATAGTCTTAGGTAAAGAATGATAAGCCATTTGGAAATAATATTCATATAAATGATTAGATAATATAAAATTATGCAAAGGTCAATGCTCCTCCTCATTCATCTTCGTGTAAATTTGTTTTCAAAGAATTCTCAAGTGAAATTAATTTTCAGACCAATCTCTCTTGAGCTCTAAACTCTTCCCCAACTCCTCTTCACCCTCATCTCCTGGCTAAAGATTATTTAGATATGAATTCCACCATGCACGGAAAAGTTTTTGTACTCTGTTTTGACTCTCTCGCCTGAAATTCGACCTCTTTAATAACACTTGGTTGCCCAGCAAAAGGGCAGAGAGAGCGAGAGAGAGAGAGAGGTTCATTTTAAAGCTCATATCTCTACAAATGAATTTGGTAAACATATACGTATGGGTGTCTGTTTATTTACGCTCCTTGGGTCTTTACAGTTACTTTGTCACCAGTAGGTACTCAATTGCAGAGATAATTCGATTTACGACTTTTCTTTTATTCAGTTTTTTTTTTTAAAGAGTTTTTAATATTATGGCGTTTAAGCGTTAATAATAACATTTAAAAGTATTTTGATAAGAATATAACTTTTAAGTATATTAATATAATATATTAATATTATGTTTTATTTTTCATGGTAACCTAATCCCGGAAAAAAAAGTTCCCGGGAAAAACGATTCAATAGTTTTTTTAGTTGAAACTATTTTGATTCAACGTCTTTATTAAAATTAGCTTTGAAAATTAATATAACTAAAATATATTGAGGTGGGGGGAGACCACGGATTTTAAGCAAAATGCTTCTTGCTCAATTTTATAAGAAACTTATTAGATATTGCAGATTTATGACACACTACGCCATCTTATCGGAAAAAACATGCGTTGAGACAAAACACAATTGGACATGATTCGACATCATTGAACAAAATGTTTTGCCAATGAGCAAAAAAATGCCAACGTGCACCGATTAGGCAAAAATGCTCAATGGCGAATACATTTTGCCTACTCGGTGTGCGTTGGCATTGAGCAAAACGTTTTGCTCTTGGATAAAACGTTTTGTCCAAGAGCGTTTTGCTCAATTGGTGTGCGATCAGCCTAATCGATCATCAGTTTATGGTATAAATTATTTAGTAACAAGTTGATTATGGGGCGGCGTCTCGTACGCGTTTAGTAGTTTTTCCCAAAACTAAAACGTCAAATTAAAATAAATTATTAAAAAAAATTTTGAATTTGCCTCTCCGACTCCGCCCTCTCTGAATTTCGCCAATCACCTATCCCTGAGGCCTGATTGGTGGGTTCCACATCGGACACCGTTTAAGGGCTTTATATAAAGTATGATACTTCTTACAAATTCGCTTCTTCCTAACTTAAATCAGTTTTCGTTCACCGATTTTGTTCGCAATTTATTATTATTCTTTTTAATTAGAATAAATTATTCTTCGTCTTTTTATTTAATTTTCATCTTTGGAGAATTAAAGATATTAAGTTATATTCAAAGTAATATTTTTTGTTTCTTTCAAAACATTTTGAGTACAAAGAGGAAGTGAAGTTTTAATATTTGTTTCATCATCTTCATTCTTTTTTTCTCCCTCCCCCCCCCTCTTTTTTAATTAATACATCTTTGTGATCCGAAACAAGGATTTTAATTTTTATTCAAACGCCAAACAACAAAGAATAAAAAAATTGTAGTGACAGGATCATTGAAATATATAATCATTGGGGATGCTCTCTTATTATGCTTTTGTTATTATGAGAAAGTATTGAAATGAGCTAACTTTTTTCTTTTCAATATCTTAACGCTGGTGTAGGCCCACATAGATTCGTTTAGTAACATTTAGTACCGCACCACCTGTTCTAAATTCTGACAATTTGCTTGTACTGAGGAGCTACTGTTTCTGGGAAGGCAGCTATTCAACTCAAGAAATTTTATATAAATTAAGATTTAAATAATTGAGAATGCGGATGATTGAGGTTCTTAATAAACCTATTACAGAAAATTTCGTTTAAAAAAGTTCCTCACACAATTCAATAGTCTTATTTATTAAAGTTAAATGGTGAAAGATCGGCTGTTAGTCTAAATGGGATTTTATTTTAGAAAAAGAGGTCACCGATTCCCCAAGGTCGACCTATTGTATTCCAATAATTAAGTTTGAAATAGTTACTACGTATAATAATAATAATAATAAAATTTTTAACATGTAATAAAGAGTATTTTACGAAGCCAAATTAGCCATCATCGCCTAAACACAACAATGTAAATACACTTAGAACGAACTATAATTGTAACTGGCTATAACTTTTAATTCATTAATGAAATATATAACACCCCTGAGAATAATAATGGTGTGATAATGATCTCGTTAACCCTTAATGAAGAAGCTTCTTTGATGATCTCTCGAGTTAAGTGGAGCCCATTAGAAAAAGATTCTTATCCAGATTTTTTTTAAATACGATTTTCATTAGCTGGAAATCATCACTAATCAAGAGTGAAGAGAAAGAGAGTAGGAAAGCCAATTGCCTTTCTTTGTTAAGTCTTAAAAATACAAAATCTTTTTTGATACTACAATCATCTCTGTAGTTTCTTTGAATAAATTTATATGAATTTTCAAAGTTATAAAGTTCTTTTATGAAACACCCTGTTTATATTTAAAAAAAAAAATGGGTAAACGTGATTATTTGTAATTAAAATTTCTTGTTTAAAAAACCACCATGCTTTACCCGTGGCTCAGAGAAAAGACACTTGCTTCTTGCACCGGGGTCCCTTGACCTTAAAAAAAAAAAAAAAAAAAAAAAAAAAATCACCTTGACAAAATTCACAAAAATCGTTTCTATTTTATTTTTAATTACAGGTTTTGCTCAACTTTTTGCCCACACTAGTCAATCAATTTTGTACAGTTACATTGTTATTGTCCATTAAGGATGGAAAAGGCGCTAGAAAAGTCGATTTTCGATTTTGGAATAGACTTGATATTTTTCGATTCTCGGAATCGATTAATCATTTCTGAAAGTCGACTTTTAAAAAACTCTATTACTCGTGCTTAGGAGATACAAATATTGTTTTCAATATTTTATTCTATATTACCATTGGATACTAAGTATTCTAAGAAAAAAGTCGAAGTCGTCCAGTGAGAATCGATTCTAATTGACTTCTAAGAGTTTTAACTCGATTCCAAGCCGATTAGAATTGATTCTCACTTGATGACTTCGACTTTTTTCTTAGAGTAGGCCCCCCCCTCTTCCAACCCCCCCCCCCCCCCTCACTCCCTTTTTAATTTTCTCTTTTTTTTCTCTCCCCTCTTCCCCCCTCTTTCTTCCCTTTTCTTTCCTTTCACTTCCACTCCCCCCCCCCCCCCTCCCCCCCCCCCCCCCCCCTCCCCCCCCCCCTCCCCCCCCCCCCCCTCTCTCTCCCCCCTCTCCCTCCCTCCTCTTTTCCCCCCCCCCCCCCCCCCCCCCCCCCCCCCCCCCCCCTTAGTATTCAATGGTAATATAGAATAAAATATTGAAAACAATATTTGTGTGTTTTGTATTTAATAACTTGTTTAAATGCTTAATAAATCTTAGGTTATAATATAAATAAATAAATATATTTAATATTTACTGAGTATCACCTAAGCACGAGTTATAGCGTTTTTAAAAACTCGACTTTCAGAAATGATTAATCGATTCCGAGAATCGAAAAATATCAAGCCGATTCCAAAATCGAATTCAACTTTTCGAGCGCCTTTTCCATTCAGGTCCTTTTCATACAAGTATTCTACTTGGCACGCCACATCCTTTCGTAAAAATTTTCAAATTTTTTTCACAATTCTCTGCAACGAAACTAACAATGAAAAGTTACAAGCAGGATTTGATTGTTCTCACATTTGTTAAATATTTAAAATTTTTAGCATCATTAACTACTTGTTTTATCTTAACAAATCTATGCAATATTTATCCACGATAATTCTCTTTAATTTTATTGATGCCAGATTATCTTTCTCTCTACCTGAACACTGAATTAATATAATTCACAAAACCTAATTCCATATGAAGGCAAAGCAAGATTTTAGTTTTATTTAATTTTCATCTTCTGATTGACTTGAGGTGTTGATTTAATTGTCGATTAAACGTTCAATACATCTATTGAAGTGAACTATTAATCTTGTTGATGTAATTAAGAACTCGGGGCAACTGTCTCGTGTAGTTTGACATTTGAATTTCCTCATATTTCGGAGAGATAGAAATGACTAATTGAATTTAATACAGGATGGGAAGAAAGCCTGTGAGAGAAAAGAGAGTCGACCTCCAGTAACTGAACCCATCGTAAATGTCATTAGTCGCAAATTCAGTTGGCCAATTTAACAAGCAAGCTAGCAAGAAAATATACTTTTAAGCACTTTTGAAATTTGATATCAGATCATTTTAAAGATCAATTCATTTAAATTTAATAATAAAAAATTTTTTATTTGATAATTCAATTATTTTAAATTCAATACAATTCATTGAACCGTAGAGAGATCTTTCGTCTTTTATTTCGGGGGTGATATAATATTAATAGAATCAAACAAAACCTTTTAAAAGTTATATTTCTATTGTCTCTAAGTTTGTAGTTAATTTTTGATAATTGAAAATGATACTTGGATCCTACGAATTTCATTTTCAATACAGTGATTCATCTATCATGCCGACTGTCTTTTTGCCTTTAAACAATTTATTTATTATCTTATTTTTCCGTTATCTAATTGATTTAAATGAATTCTCGTCACACTTCATATTATTTGATCTCAATAAATCTTCTGCTTAAATTTTACTTTCTCTTACCTCTATATATAGGTTAATATATATAGAGAGAAAGTATTGGATTCATGTCGAAAATTCGATATCGAGATTTTGATGGATATACACGTTTTGAGTCTCCCTAAGTTTACAAAGTGGGTCCTGCAAAATGATCTATCTGCCTGACGCTATGTTCAAATTAAGCAATAAGCAGGTTGCAATTTTATATTTAAGCTAGGTACATACCCGCCTGACACGCGAAAATAAGCTTTTAAATAAAATCGGCCAAATAGTAGGGTCTACTAGTCTACTTTACTGATATACTTTTTCAGTTTTTTCGATTTTCTCAAAATTGGCTCTAACTATTTGGATTAAAATTCATAAATCTATGAATTTTTTTTTTTAGAATCTCTTTAAAATATATCTGTCTACCAATGTCAGATTAACCGCCCTTCGGCTGGCATTTCAATAAGTGTCAACAACCACCAAATTCCTAAATCCAACCCTGTATGCAAATAAATTATTCTTCACCAATTTTCATTTATTACTGAACTTATTCTTTTAAAAGTCTCTAATAGAAAACATTTTTTATTTTAATATCTTTTTCTGATATTATGAATTAACAAAAACAAAGAGGAAAAAGAAGAGAAGAGCACACATTATTAAGCTATATATTGATCCAAATTTATTGTCGAGATAGAAACAGAAGGACATTGGATCTGTGCCGAAAACATAAGAATTGAAAGAGAGAGACAGAGAAGGGGGAGGAGTGATAGAAGTTTGTTTGTTCAAAATAATCTCACTCACTCTAATCTATTATTTATCAAAACTAAAAGTACCTTTGGGATATAAGTTTAACTTGCGAAATTAACCCAATTGATTATCCGAAAAAATACTTTAATTATTAGATATAAAGCAGCAAGTTTATTTCTCAATTCCTATTGTTCTTGATTCTTTGAGGTGAAATTTTATCTCTCTCTTAATTATTTTCATAATTAAATAATGTCTTTGTTTTAAAGTTGAAATTTTCGTTTTGGAATGATAAAAGAATAGAGATTGCAATACATTTTTAGCAACAAATGGTGTTAATAAATAAATGAGTAAAAGAGAGGGACTTTATAAAGTGCAAGCAATCTCTTATTCTCAAGAACAAAAGAACAAAGAAATTAGGAGAGGGGTGAGGGAGGCTTTAGAAATTATATTGAATAAATTAAAAAGCATGTCCGCCCCTAAACGCAACTTCGCCATTGCCTTGAATAGAATAGGGATGGAAAAGGCGGTCGAAAAGTCGATTTTCGATTTTGGAATCGACTTGATATTTTACGATTCTCGGAATCGATTAATCATTTCTGAAAGTAGACTTTTCGAATTTCAAGTCGACTCTTAAAAAATTGCTCGTGCTTAGGACATACTCAGTAAATATTAAATAGTCTATATTTATTTATAATACGGAATAAGATTTATTAAGTTAATTATTTATTATATTACAACATACACAAATATTGTTTTCAAAATTTTTATAAAAGAATATTCGATTCAGAAATTGCACGTGAGTGGGACCGAACATTAAAATAAAAAGTTGAGTATCAAATAAAAACATTAAAATATTGAATTAAGAATGCCACATATTTTCACTAACCGATCTTAGAAAGTATGTTGATAAGAAAAAAGTCGAAGTCTTCCAGTGGGAATCGATTCTAATCGACTTGAAAGAGTTTCGACTCGATTCTAAAAAGTCGATTATTTTCTGTAGAAGATCGATTCTTTGACTAAAGTCAAAGTCGAATTTTCCATCCCTAGGCTAGAAAAGCAAATTCAAAAGTAATAATAGGCCCTTTTATTTGCCCTTTTTATTGTCAAACCCTAGGATTCATAGACAAATTAAATTTTAAATAGATAACTCTGTAATGGATCTTTTTTTAGTACCGGCAACTCATTGATCTTTCCATTTTATATTAATTGAATTAAGAACTCCAATAAATATATTCGAAATTCAATTAAGAAAATTTCCTGTTAACTTGGGTACAATAAATTTTGCGCCAACCCCCCCCCCCCTCCCTCTAAGAGGTTATATTATAATTTAATTTCTTTAATGATCTATACTTGTATTTGTTACAAAATTTATGACTTTCAATCTAGTAATAAGATAATAAATAAGCGCCTAATTGATTTTATATGCATAATATCATAGATTATTATATAAAATTCATTTAATAATTAATATTAAATTTTTATAAGGTAACCTTTGTTAACATGAAATTTATCAAAATGTCCTCATGGCAGCAACTATTTCCCAAGCTTATTTAATACAATTTCCCTAATCTCAAAATAAACTGCGATTGTTTAATCTTTCCTAACTAAACAAAATTTAACTTTTGACTTAAGTCAATAGATTCAACTCTAATTTCATGAGTCAATAATAAATTTTCTAAGTTTCATTATCATTTTAATATACTATGTGCAAATGCACCTTGTTTAGATACAATCAATAAAATCAACTTTTTAACTTTGCCCACCAACCGAAGGTTAGGTAGATAAAGTAAACGTAAAAAAATCGAGATTGACTAAAAAAACGCTCAGCTTAGTCCGATCCACAGTTTTTTACTTTCTATTAACCTACATATGAAATTTATAGAGAGAATGCGATCATGTCAAAAATTCGATGTAGTGGATATATACGTTTTGAAGTCCCCTGAGTCCAAAAAAGTGGGTCTCTCAAATTGGTCTGTCTGTCTCTCTGTGAACAAAATATCTCAGGAACGAAAAGAGCTAGGAGGTTGAAATTTTATATTTGAGTCAGGCACCACCCTATGGGGTGAAAATAAGCTTTGGAACAAAATCGGCTAAAAAGTACTAGTATTTTACTGATGTACTTTTTCAGTTTTTTTCGATTTTCTCAAAATTTACTACAACGATTTTGATTATAATCCATAAATCAACTATTTTTTTGATGCTCTTTAAAAAGTATATCAGTGAAATTTTTTGTGAAAATTGTTTGAAGTACACTTTACTGATGTGGAAACATTCGTAGCTCAGCGCCATCTATGAATCGCGTGGTCAAGTTTGGAACTTAGGTGCTAAGGGCAACTAAATATATCTTAACACAAAAAATCTGGTGTGACAAGCACAGTACACAACTTTCTCTTGCCGTGTGCTGTTCGACCAGCTCACCAGTTTTTTTTTTACATGTTTTTATCTAGTAGATCGTTATATGTTAAGAAATTAATTTGCATTAATGACTAATAATTGACCTTATAATGAGTGTACAAATCAGCTTTGTGTGTTTACCTCAAAGGGATTAAAAGAGATTAGTGGCATATTCCGCAAACGCTCACATAAGAATAAGAATAAGAGGATTATTAACTTTTAGAAGTTGACGAATAACATAAGATTAATTTTAATAATAATTTTTGGTAAACGAAGATAAATTTCATCCGGTTTTGTTGTAAGCTTAGGAAAATGAATTTTTCTTCTAGTTCACTTTCTCAGCAAATTGCAAATTTATTCAATTATAATAAATTGAATAAATCAATTGATAATCTATAACTATTAATGACAATCAAGTCTTACATTCATTAAGAAACTTTGAAATTAAGTTATGAATGTTTCATTCTATCTTATAATGATATTAGTTGGAATATTGCAGATTAAAACAAAATCGATGAATTTCATATTAAAGGGCTTGAGCTGCTGAAGATTGGTCAAGGACAAATTCCATCTTTAATCCTTTGAAGCAAACTTGAATGAATATGGTCCTGTTAATTAGAGAAAGGGGTTCAATGGGCTGTAGTTCCATTTCCCTCATGACGGAGCTTCATTTCGGGGGATGAAATGGTGATAAATTGGAAATTAATGCGCTAAATTCAGATGATTCCTAATACAATAACTTGGCTAAATGGTAATAAAAACTTGAATGAAAACATATAAATAGAAAAGAAATCATTTAGATTCCATTTAGCCTTTTAACCCTTTTTCTCTTTTACTCCAAGAAATGAAAGTTTATATTTATGAAAATAAATCAAAATATTCCTAGTGTAAATGTGTGAGAAAAAAAATTTCTCTGAATGAATGTTTACAAAAAAATATTTCATTTTAAAGTTATTTGATGTGCTATTCACACCGTTTATCTCTTACTTTAATTTGACACACAGCGCGGTTTACTCCCATCATTATTTTTTGTTTTATTTTTCAATTTTTCAATAAGCATTTTTGAAGCGAAACTTCTTTACGCACTGTAAAGTTATATTTCTGAAAGTTCATTCCTCTACCGCTACGCAGTAGAATTATTAAGAGAGCATAATTTGAATTTTCTTGCACAATGACGTGACTGGGGAACAAGAAGAAACAAAAAATTATTTGAACAGACTAATTACATAAGATAAATATGAATTTTGCTTAAAAGTTGCACTTCACTTCTCCAGTGAGTAAGTAGTATGAATAGATGAGGTGGGCAACATAAACTAGTTAGGCAAACATTTTATTGAATAGACCTATACATAAAATTTATAGCCATATGTTCTCGGATGCCTAAATTGTTATTTGCAGGGATTTAGATGCTCTGGTTGAGGATCGTTAATGAGAACAAAATATTTATAGCATGAAATGATTACATTTCACCCTTCCCTAAACCGGATTCAGAGCTTATATTTTAATAAATAATGAGTAATGCATAAATCAATGTAGATGCCAATATGAACCTTGGCGCCACTAGAAAACTTTCACATGTAAACTCTAGCATGACGTCTTTCTACTGGCGCCAGTGTAATCTAAACAATACTCATTCAAATTATCTTTTAAAATATATGAAAAGATTGTATTCTATATATATATTTTAATTTATATACTATAATTTTTATATTATAATTAATAATTTAGCTTCTATTAATATTATTAATTTCACAATATATAAATGTAATTTTAATATGAGTGAAATTAGCTGCGCTACTCGTTCTCTCTCTATTGTCGTCAACCTCTGAGTTCAGTTTTTTTTTTTTTTTTTTTTTAATAAAAAAACATTCACACTTTTTTCTCATTTACACTCACACTCACACACACATTCACACTGTCTTTTCGGCAACTTAGGCCATACAAGACTTTTACGATAACCGTTGTAATTAATATATCAATTTGGGGTTCAGGCATTTCTTCTGAGTTCAGTTAGAAGAAGCCTCCTGAGTTTGTTGGTTGAAATGTCAGTCAAATTTCGGGGATTATTGTTTTGTTTCTTTATAATTAATTATCTTAGTGATATGTAAAGTGATATTATAAAAGTGTTTGAAATAGTATTTTTATAAAAAATAATAAAATCAATATGATTAAAAACAAACACTGTAAGTAACATTAATTCATCTATGTAACTCATAATTGACCATATTATTAAGATTGAATCCTCTCATCTTTTCTTATAATTTTACCTGCCACAATTATATTACTCTTAACTAAACATAATAAATGATAAATTATCTTTATTAAATTTTTATGACTATTTATTAATAATTTATTGTCTATTAATAAATGTATTCTAAAATATATTTTCTCTTTGTTTCAGGTGAATCTACATTTTGTCAAAGAATATACGCCTATACCGGTACCTAAACTGTTCCCAAGCCTTCGTTTCTCAATTGGTGAGTTTTATTTTTCTAACTAGTTACACAGCCTCCCTTTGGTGACTCAAGTAACTAAATCCTTCCCCTTCTAAGTCAAACGATTTACAATTCATAAAATTATTTATAGCTCTCATAAAAAATTAAAATCCTTCTCTTTAAAATTTTAATTTTTATTGATCTATCAGTTAATAATTTATGAATGTTTTCACATAATGCTGTTTCCGAAAATTTACTATAAAAATATTGTAGGTATAAAAAGAAAATTGACAACATCAGTTCAAATGAAGCCTTTAATTCTTTGTTCTGATATAATAAATCAAATTGAAATTGAAATCTTTCTGTCTATATGTGTTTTTGAAAGCACTTTAAGTGCCAAAATGTCTTAACCAATTGATTCCAAATTTTAATTTTCAACTAAAGTTAGAGAGTGGCTGTCGGCTAGAGGAAAAGGAGAAAAATAGGTCAACCCTTACTGAGGGCATTTATTTGAAAGATATTTCTATTATTAAACTCAACAGAAAAATCATAAAAAATTTCGAACCGAGAAATGTGCATTTTTTATTTCAATATCTATATGCTTTTTTTCTGTTGTTGTATATTTTTGTTGTTATTGTTGTTGTTATTTAAATAGGCAGGTGCTGTATTATGTCTTCCTCTATAGATGTTAAGAATAATTATCCCGTCGTTGTTGTTACCAAAAGTCAATATTCATTTTGATGAATTTTTCTAACCGTGTTCAAGTGACATTATAAACAAATGAGAAAGAAATTCTTTAAAACCCAAATGAAGTCATTGTGTAAGTTTTGGGGCTGTTTTTAGTGAGTCCTTAAGGTTGAATTTTCTCTATACACACTTGTTTGAATTATAAAATTTAAAGCTATCTAAGATTTTGTATTGATCTGATTAGTATTATACACACACACACTCACATGCACAGAATACATTTTTTATGAGTAAGTAAAAAGAATAGCAACTATTGTATATTTCTTTTATTAAGGCCCACTAGACTCTCTAAGCTTTCGGTGATAATTAAGACAATCTTCAGAGCTTGTGACCTGTATTCGACTTAAGGGCTCTATTATTGGTGTCTTTCGAACAGTTTTTAATCATTATAACATATTAATTTTATAAAATTATTCTTATATTTCATTCATACTATAGCTATATGATTGAATATTTATTTACGTGCCTACATTGACAGCCCACAAGCTCTGAAGATGATGGTCTTAATCAAGCGCGAAACGTCAGCTTAGTGGACCTTAATAAATGAAATATACATTTGATCCTATTCTTTTTACTTACTCATCAACTATTCCAGTTATAAAATCTGCTACATTCAAAACATTTTTTAGTTGTATAAATTTATGAGAATTAAGCGATTAATTATCTTATCAGGCCAATATTTTCATACTGTTTTGTGTAGATTTCCAAAGAATCAGCCGTATATCCATTCACCTTAGGCTCTTTTATATCATGATGATACTCGCCATGTGCAGTGAAAGAAACATTTGTATAATAAAAGGACGCTCGGAGGATAGTTCAAACTTGGCTCTTTTCTCCGGAAAATAGTACAATATTGTTAAGTAGACTACTTATACCGATATTAAATTATATGATTTGAAATTTTGAAAAATTTAAAAAATTTATAATAGAGCAAATAAAATTGCTTAAAAATAATTCAGGCTGCCCATCGCAGATGTAGGCCCAACATTTTCCGCTTTGTATTTATATAAATAACTTTTAAAACACTCCATCACTTAATGGAAAATTTATTTTCAATTTATAAATTTACTTTAATAACTTCACTGTTTATTTATTATTTTTTTTTTATAGGTGAAATTTTCAAAAAGTTTATCCTTCCTCATTTCTATAATTTTATACTTTGGGTGGGAAATGTTTATAAAAACTTTTGAAAAAGTTCTAAAAGAAGAATTTCAAGGCAGGTGTGTAATGTAAAAATTCATTTACAACCTTGGACTTAAACAACATAAATTTAAACTTGTTAAAAGTGTTTTAACAGCAAGTTGTTACTCTGAGTTAATCCGACTTGTTTCATTGAGATAAAGAGAGGAATAGAAGATCAATGACCGAGAGAGACAATTCACCTCTCAACAAGTTCACAATTAAAACTAAGATGAAAGAAATAATTATTTTCAAAATGTTTTTATCTTAAAATTACCATATTATTCAGTCGTTACTTTTATCCCCTCCACTTGTCTGTCGGTCAGAAGCTTAGGAGAAAAATCTTTAAAATTAACGTGTCCATTTCGCAAATTCACAATTGCAAAAAAAATTAATTGGTTTTAATATTCTCTTCAAGTATTTTTTATTTATTTATTACTAAGGTTGTTTATATAGGCTTATACTTATAGAGGAAAATATTATTTTTCTTTTATTTATTTTATTTTTTTATTAAATATTTATTTTCATATAAAGTACATTCTTAAATCAGTTTTTATGATGTTTGGATTTGACAAACATAGCAGGGTGGCTCTTTAACGTCCTCAAAAAGTCCTTTGCAGGTGTCCTATATTATTATTATCCTCAAAGGATGATATTCACTGGTTGTTTATTATAAAAAAAAAACAAATATTGATTTATATATTTAATTAATAGACTAATCTCGAGCAGCTTAAATAAAATAATATGGGAAATAAAAGTTATTGTAGAAATATTTGAATAAGGTGCGCGTCCCGGGGTGCTAATTTTGAGAGGTTTCAGCGGCCACAATTTTGAAGCTATCGACCTCAAATATTTTTTTAATTAAAGCTGTTTAAAATATTTACAACTTATAGAGCAAAAAGCAAATTTCGAGAAAATTGAAAAAAAAACTGAAAAAGTACAAGAGTAAAGTACTAGTACCCTTTGCCGATTTTGATTAAAAGCTTATTTTTCCGGTCCCGGGGGCGCCTAACTTAAATCTAAAATTTCAACCTCCTAGCTCAATTCCTTCATGCTCAAAATTGAACACAGACACACACACAGACAGACCATGTCGTAAAACCACTTTTTTGGATTCAGGGGACCTCAAAACGTGTATATCCATCAAAATCTCGACATCAATTTTTGACTGAATCCAATACTTTCTCACTATATATATATATATATATATTACATTATATACATAGGTAAGAGAAAGTAAAAAAATCGGTATATATCTTATTGATAATTAAATTAGTAATCACTGTGTTAAAAAATAATTAATTTTTGCCTTTAATTAATTAGCTGAAAACTTTCAAATGAAATGGAATAAAACGCTTGTTTCCCCATGGGCAACACTAACGCCATCTCTTGCCGCCTAGAGTAACCAACTTCTGAATCGGCTACTAACGGTTATATTTCTGAGTAAGGGGAAAGGTGGGGGCGTTTTTTATCAGCCCCGGGGTTCAGCAAATCTTTCCGCGAACCTATTTATCAGACTTGATGTTACTAAAAGTAAAATTTATTTACAAATGAACTAATTAGATTACTAATAATAATAATTATCGTTATTTGTTTAAATATAATGAATATTTTTTGCATCACAAAGGAAATTCTGGCTCTTTTCGGTCATTGCTCTGTGTATGATTTATATGACTTCACCTACGCACCAGATTTGATTAATTCCATATCAATTGTGTGGGCTTTTTTTATTTTCATTTTTACTTTTTTTATTTATATTTATTGAGTTATTTATTTTATATTCAAAAATCGTCAACATTAATACATTCATTTTTTTTCCTCTTCTCATACAAATACAGTATAATACTCCCTTTCTCTCTGAATTTTTTTCCTGTCAAAATTATTAAATATTGATTTTAGTGAGTAAGTTAATAATTAAAAAAATATTTTAATTTCGTTGCTATCTCATTTACGATACAGTAGAACCTCGATAAGTTAAAGTTCAAGGGAAACGGTTAGAAATTTGAGTTATCGAGTTTTTTACTTCTCGAGAGTTGAAGTTAGAGAGGTTATTGAAAATATAATTTTTAACGTACCGAGGTTTATTGACTTTGGGCCCGTGAGTGAAAAAGGAATTTCGTTTGATCTATTTGTTTATTTAGAATAGTTTAGTTAAATATAAATTAAATTAATAGATTTATTTATTTACAAAAAAATCAGTAATTTTTTTCTGCTTCATGTATTTTTGATTTTCTGCATCAACTATTTTTTCGATGATATGTAAAGGGGGGGGGGGGGGGGGGGGGGGGGGGGGGGGGGGGGCCGCGGCCCCTCCACTTTTTTTTTTTTTTTTTTTTATTTTGATTTTGATTATTTTTTTGTTGTTTGTGAAAAAAAAAAAAAAAAATAAATTTTAATTTATTATTTAAATAATTATTTAAAAAAAAAAATTTTTTTTATAAAAAAAGGATTTTTTTTTTTGGGGGGGGGGGGGTACTCCCCTCCCCCCCCCCCCTTTTTCCCCCCCCGATGTAAAGAAGAGAAAATCTCGTCGTTAATGTCTGATAATACTTTAAGTTATAGAGGTCACCAAAATATTATTTTAAGTTATCGAGGGCTCTGCTCAAAATATTTGTTTAAGTTACAGAGGTTTTGTTCTTTAAGTAATAGAGGTTTTACGCTGTCAAGGGAAGGGAATTGAAAAAAATTTTTAAGTTACGGAGGTTTTGAACTTAGTGAGGTTTAACTTATCGAGGTTCTACTGTAGTTCATTTCTAACAGAGCATCAATTAAATAATTCGAGATATTCGAAAAATTAATTAAGTGAAACTTCTTCATGCACAGTAGAGCGATTCATTGAAGTAGATATGAATCGAACCTCCCTACAATGCATGAAGAAGTTTCACTTATTTAATTTGTCCTGTCTCTTCTTATACTAGAGAATTAAATTAGACAAGCCATCATATAAACTTTTGATACTTCTTGGTGGATTTTTACAAAATTGAATTTTAAATATGTAATTTGTTATAGTTCAATTCAGTCAACTCTTCTCTAAAGACCGACTATATTTTGATTTTGTAACAGCCATATCAGTTTTTTATTTTTTCTTGTTGATAAGTTATTTACAAAATCCTTAAAAGAATATTATGTATCACTATATTTTTATATTTTCTTTTATCTAATTTGTTTGTATGTTTTCTTCCCTTTTTTGACATATTTTCTCTCTCTATTTTTTTTGAGGCTTGTCTCGGCCTGACAATATTAAATATTTCATTTTTCTACCACTTAAATATTACATATGTCAGTGAATGCAATAGGGTGGGTCGATCACGATCTTGGAGCCTTCTCAGCATTTTAATTCAAAAAGACATAACTTTGAAATATATCTATTTTTTTGATTACATTTTAACCGAACCATTTACCGAAACCTTCCTTTGTTTACCAGAGCAGTGGCATAGCAAGTGGGGCTAGAAAGCTTCTCCATTCAAATAAATATATTACTTTTAAATATTTTATACCATTTAGACCAGCGTTTTCCAAACTGTGAGGCGCGCCTCTCTAGGGAGGCGCGGACTAGACTAAGGGGAGGCGCGAATATTGGCCACCAAGATCAATTTCCCTAATGATTGCTACGTGTAGTTTTATAAATAAAATGTCCGAGTGTTTAAAAAAAAAAAAAAAAAAAGATTGGATTAGGCGTTGCAAAATTTAAAAAAATGTTTTTTTAATTTATTTTAGCTAAATTGAAGCCAAATAAATAGAAAACATTCAAAAAATAGGGTTGATTATTATTTTGATTAGGGGGTGAAGGGTTGATTATTTAAGAAAGGCCTTGGAATATTCCAAATCACTTGTTGACATTCTTTTCCGGCTCTAAATATAGTTAGATTAGAGCAAAAGGTATTTTTTTACTTTTAATAAAAAGGGAATTGTTATTTTCATCTAATTTATTATTTTTATTCCTATACAAAGATAAGAGACGAATCTCTCTTTCAGTCGAGTCGAGCGAGTTGCCGGCTGCAGGCGCCAAGCTCCTTGCTCTCTATTTAAGTTGTGTTTTAAGTGATTTAAAGTGAAATATTAATACAGTGTAACCCACCCTGATCTCACCGTCAGCAAACACACCCTCTAGAGAGTCTTATTAAAGGTAATTATTATGCATTTTATCGTTGAAAAAAAAAAATTATAGAAACAAATAATTTGACTGCGAAAAACGATTCTTTTGAATATGAAATTAAATATTTTGTATTTCACTAAGGGTAGAGGGAGAATATAAGCTGTTGAAAGGGGGAGGGGGAGTGTAGGTGTCATTGAAAAAAAATTAGTTTTTTATTTTTTATTTATTTATTTATTTTTTTTTACTTTTTTTTTAAAAAACACTTTCTCATTCATACTCATATTTAATATAATTTTACACAGGGGTGGATTAAGGGTTGAAAATTAAAATAAAATAAAAATAAAAATAATTATTTATAAATGTATTCAAATTATTTTTAGCGTAATTTCGCGGTGAAGGCTCGCATTTCCTTAAAGGGCGGGGGGGGGGGGTATGAAGGCATTAACCAGGGGAGGTTAATGCCCACCCCCTATAATGCATAAAGATATTAATGTTTTTTTATACTTTTACTAAAAAATAAGTGCATTCCGTTTGAGTTAAAATTTATATTCAATATTTAACAAATAGGATAGTGGGGTAGAAACATTTTAATGTCATTCTAAAATTTCTTATTACTGACAATTGTGAGTCGGAATTAACTTTTGAGAATTTCGAAACTCTCATAAACAGATAATAATAACACTGGGTAACTTAGGAACCCATCGAATCCCTTGCAGAATTTTTTAGGGATTTTTTTCATTAGGTAGAAAAGTAAGATATAATTAGTCCACTTATAATTTTACTGGGGTGAGTTACCGCATCTTTTTGTATATAGAACTAATCTCAATTAGGATTTGAATTTTTACTTTCTCTTACCTATATGTATAAGTTAATATACATATATATAGAGAGAAAGTATTGGATTCATGTCAAAAATTCGATGTCGAGACTTTGATGGATATACACGTTCTGAGGTACCCTGAATCCAAAAAAAATGGTTTTCGCGATGTGTGGTCTGTTTGGGTTCAATTTAAAGCATGAAGGAATTGAGCTAGGAGGTTGAAATTTTATATTTAAGTTAGGCACCCCCTATTTGGATACCAGGTGGCTTAAATAGAAATGCCTGAGCCCCCAATAGATTAATATATATTACAACGGTTATCGTCAAAGTCTTAAATGGCCTAAGTTGCCGAAAAGACAGTGTGAATGTGTGTGTGAGAAAAAAGTGTGAATGTTAAAAAAAAAAAAAAAAAAAGGCACCCCCTAGGGCGTGAAAATAAGATTTGAGAAAAATATTTTTCTTCAGGAATGAAAGTTAGAAAAATCTTTAAAAATATATTTTAACCTGACATTTTGGCTTTGTTCAAAGCCATCCTCAGAGCTGTTAGTGGTCATTCTAGGATGACTTTGACGCGGACTAGTCTAAGGAGAGGCGCGAATATTGGCCCCCAGGACCAATTTTCCAAATGATTGCTAGAAGAATTAATAAAAAAAATATTTTTATATATATTTATATTTTTTAGCATTAAAAATTTTTGTTTTTTTATTATTTTATAAAATGGGGGAGGCGTCATACGATTAATTATTTTTAAGGGAGGCGTGGTAACATAAAGTTTGGAAACCACTGATTTAGACAATGACCCTATTTTTTTTTTTTTTTTTTTTAAACCCAAAACAATTTAGAAAAAATTCATCTCTCACGAAGCGAATGTCCAATTCGCTGACCTCTGGGGCAAAAGGCGAGACTCCTAGTTCTGTCATAAGACAGAGCAGTATTTATTTACAGTGAGTTACAATATTGAAGCTCACCCCCGACCATGAATTTTCTCATGTGTTTATTTCATTGTTTTTATAAAAAAAATGGAAATATTTTTTGAAATTCTCTTTTACGTTGCTTCTGTAATTCAGTCTCTAACTTTATGGGTGGTGACCACGACTTACTCGAGCTAAACTTTCTTTTTATTTGCCAAATTTTTTTTTTTTTTTTTTTTAATTTTCCTTATGAATCAGACTATACACTTTTTCTTCTTCTCATCTTAAAAGGAGCTTTGGAACTCTTAAAAGGATATAAATACAAATAAAAATCTTGTTTTTGTCCCTTATATATAATATTATTATTAAATAAAGAATTATATATATCATGTGTTGGTCCATGAGGTAATTATGAAAAACATATAACCGAGTATTTATTAATTTAATATTTTCGCTTATTTAAATTAATAAATACTCGGTTATATGTTTTTAATATTATTTTGTAGAAAATAAAAATTATATATAGAAAAGAGTCAATTCAGTATTTTTAAAAAGTAATAAATGGACCTTCGTTTTCTCAATTTTTTAAAAAGATTTTTGCAATTTCTAATTCTGTTAGTATAATGTCAATATTTTATTTATTTATACAAACAATCCATGGTTTTTCAATTTTTAAATACAAATTAGTAATTTCGTCACAATCTCGGTCCGCACTCTTGTAAAATTCTTTTATTCAATCAAAGAACAAAATGGGATTTTTTTTTATTTTATCTATATTTTTTGAAATCAAGCAACCAATTCATTCAGTTAAATCAAATCAAATACTTGAATATATATATACCTGGTATATATAAAATTTTTTATTTCGCTTTATATACTGCGCGTGTTTTTTTTTTATTTTGGATAAAAATACAATCGAATTATGAATGCTAAATTTATTTATTTATTAAGAGTTTCATTTCATTCAAGTGTTCTATTTTTGAAACAAAATTTTTTCATCCTTTCCCTTGACATGAACATTTCTGGTTGGCACATGTGTGAAACAAGCGCTCTGCTCCATGTTACCATTCATTAATATTACATGCATTTATTAAAACCCTTTGGTACTCTTGACAACCCCTTGAATTGCAATTATTATAATAATGTACTACTACCTCGAAATTTCACATTTGAATACCAAAAATTATTTATGCGTCTCGGCTAAAAAAGAAAAAAATATTTTAAATCGTTTAAGAAGAATTATCAATATAAACATTTACTTTTTGGATTAAGCATGTTGTTTTAAAACAAAAGATTTAACAAGTTTTTTTTTTTTATCAAAAATTTTTTTTTACTATACGCACGACTTTGTGTGAATTATTCATCTAAAGGATTATTTTAATAATTTGCTCTAGATATTAAAATTAAAAAAAAAAGACGTTTACATTAAAAAGTGAACGAGAAAAAGGATCTTAATATATTTCTTTGCATTAGTATTAACAATTTTTAATTAAATTTTTGAAAGTTTTAAATATGATAGGATTGGTGAATTATTTTGGGACAGAATTTGGGATCCAGTGAGCTAAAGTATAACTTGCTATCAATAGTTCTATCTCTATGATAATTAAGGTGAATTTGTTTATAAAATGAAAAATATTTATTTATTCTTACAAATCAATTTCATCGGCTTCAAAGCACTCCCCGTCCGGTTCAATGCACTTGTTCTCATGTCAAAACTCAAACTTCAACCTCGTAGCTCATTTCCGTCTTGAGATATTTTGCCCTCAGAGACTGACAGACAATTTTGCGGGATCCACTTTTTTGGCCTGAAGCGTGTATTTCCATCAAAATCTCGACTTCGAATTCTTAACATGATCGTAATACTTTCACTCTATATATTAACATATCGCTTGCTGAGAATCATAGTGGCGAAAGTCCGAAAATTCAAATTTCGAGTTAATCATACCAACCGTTGTTAAAATGTCTTCTCTTTTGAATGCCGAAGAGGCGAAAATATATTTACATCCTTTGGTATTGATTCTGGCCTATTTATTTGTTGCACGGCTGTAAATGTACAGTGAGCGCCACAATTAAGTCCCCACCTGATAGCTTTAGCCTTAAGTATATGGTGTATAATGAAATAATTTTAAAGACCGAAAGGGTAAAACGTAAAATCTGGTACAGATAATTTTATTTTACCATTTTAAAAATAAAATTATTTCACCATTTACCATATACTATACCTTATACTTAAGGCTAAAGCTATCAGGTGGGGACTTAATTGTGGCGCTCACTGTACATGTTTATAAAACTTTCAAACGTCTTTTCTCGAATTTTTGTATTTCGGACTTTCGCCACTAACGTAAGATTCTAAGCAGGCGATATATATAATCGTGTGGAGGAAGGCCGTCCTACAGGAAGATGAAGAAAAGACTTAATTCGGCCCAACAATTATTTATTTCCAATGCCCACCTTTCGGGGACTATACGTCACCCATCCTAACGAAAAGATAGTAAAAAAAAAATATTTTCTGCACTTGGGAGAGAAATCCGACAATGAAATTGTTTGAAAATGATGTCTGTATATCAACTCATCATATGGCCAAATAAATGTCAAAAACGAGCCACTCTGAGCCAATCCTTACGACCTTTGTCCTGAAGATGTGTGTCGTAAAGCCCCCGAATCGTGGACATTGGAAATAAATAATTGTTGGGCCGAATTAAGTCTTTTTTTCTTAGCATATATAAGTAAGAGAAAGTTAGGATTTCTTTATCAAAACGCCAAATACTGCAATTGCAATACTTACAGCAGATAAATAAATTTTTAATGGCCCAAATTTTTATTTATGGGACGTTTCAAGAGCTAAGCGCCATTATAATTTCTTGCCTCCAACAATCGTTATGTTATCAACATTATATTCTTCCTATATATTGTAGCGGACTACACTTCTAAGAGATCAATGTTAATGATGTGAGCTGGCTTTTATATGGACCCTGTTACGCATTAGTGTGTCAAGCACCAGCTACCGAGTTTTGAGAAAATTAACATTAAAGTTTTTTGTTTTCATTGGATTATATATAATTTTTTTTTGTCAATTACGCAAATAACATTAAATATAAATTTTTTTAGGACATATTTCATAAAAAATACTATTAATTATAGCATTTAAAACAATATTCCGTGCTTAACTCAATTTTTAATTTTTTTTTTGGCGCTTGACACACTATTGCATAACAGGGTCCATATATCTAGCCCATCATTACCATTTACCCCTCGAAATTTTGACATGGGCAATAAATAAGTTAGCTTATTTATTTAACTCCTGGATCCTCAAAGACCATCTTTGTTTTTCAAATATATTTTCTTTCATTCATAAAAATATAATTTCGTCGGTGGTTATTATAGCATTCAGAGTATGTTCTCTTTCTATTACACTTCACGACTTTTAAAGAAATTTCAAATAGAAGTAGCTATATGAAAACATTTCAGAACCATTAAAATGAAAATTAATAGGCTCATTTAAAGAAAGTAAAAATAAAAGAGAAAACATTAATTGAATTAAAACTCATGCTCATTGGCGACTCATTTCTTTATCTCCTAAAAACTACATGCAGTCTAGTATCGGATTTAAAAGTTTCTTTTTACGAAATTCCATTCGAAATGGTCGAGTTGAATATCCCTAATTATTCGGGGCCCATTAGCCCTCCAAGTTTGATATTAATTAACAAGATTCTCGGTCCCTTGCTCTTTCATTCTCGGGATTAATTTAACCAAACAAGAGGTTAAGATAAAGCATATGACCTACAAAAGTGTTTTCTTATGAAATGATCAAGATTTTAATGTTGAACAGAATTAAGATTTATATTTAGGCTTATATAAAAAGTATAAAAGGGGGAAAATGTAAAAGGTTTTTTTTTTTCATTCTTTATTTTAATTTTTTTTTACTTTCCTTTCTCCTGCTACATATTAATATGAAATACTTTTTTTATTTAAAGATATTTTCTCTGTTGGGTCGATCATCTTCTATTTGCTCCTTTTTTTGATGTAAAGCTTTATTTTAAGATCATGGATTATTCAAAAATTCTAAAGACAATCTTTAAATGGACCACTTTCACATTTTATTTTGTAAATATTTCGCCCAGCATAACGCCTGATCATCTTCAGTACATAGACATGACCACGTTTAATGCCGGTCGTAATATTTTCAAAATAAAATAATTTGAGAGTGGGCCATCTGACGATGGCCTTTCCAATTTCCGAATATTCCTATTAGTAACAATTTCCAATTAATAAACTCAGAACTTTTTGGTAATTCTATCTAAAATGGAGTTTTATTTTTATTACTTCAAAATACAGTAGGCAACCCATTCAACTAAAGATTTTTTCAACTAATTGCTCTACTCTTCTAGAGCAGACATTACTTGTTAATTTCTAAAGCCCTAATTTCAAATATATTTTCTTTCATTCATAAAAATATAATTTCGTCGGTAGTCTAAATCCCTAAAGCCTAGATAAAATTTCCTCTTTTTCATGGAGGTCTATAAGCTCATCCCCTTTACACTCCTATAGGGCAAATTTCTAAATAGCATTATATATCTATTAAATTCAAAGATAATTCAGTTAATAAGCTAAGATCTCTGAATTAAAAAAAATAGAAAATGGAAAAAATAAGAATTCTTTCGGTCCAAATTATTTTAATTTCACCTTGTTTATGGCCGAAAGAGTCTTATTAATTTTTCTTATTCTTCTTCTTTCCTAGCCTTATTCCCGCAGTGCGGGGTCTGCGGAATAGGTTTTTTTTTACGACCGGGAGAAATAGAACAGACCGTCGCACGGTCTGACGCCTGTTGAAAATATAGAAGGAAGGGACAGAGTAAAGAAACAGTTCCAGTCCCAGCTCGGGTAGCTCGTGATCGCCATCCACGTACCCTGGGCATAAGTCTTATTATTTTTCCATCTCTTATTACTACGGCTTTTCTCCACATTACCTTTAAAATTATAAATTAAAAATTTTTTTAATCAAGGTGAAATTTCTCTTAAGGTCGCTGATAGACTGCGTTGTCTGTCTGTCTGTCCGTTTACTGTAACGACGAGTAGGCCTATAGATATTTTTCAGCTGCTGGTATATATTCTATATTAACGATTCATTTTCCTATGGGCCTATTTATTATAGAGTTTTAAAATAGACAGACTTTAGAAAATATTTTTGACAGGTAACATTGGCAAAGACTTGATGAACATCGTTGAAAACGGTTATTCATTTCTTATTTCAAATCCTATAATCCTCGCCACCCTAATCAAACAATTTAAATATTTATTATATTAATTAGGCTATTTTAAAGTTATTACGTATTTGTCTTATCTCTATTTCTTTGTTTTTATTTTAAAAATGTCTTCTTTGTTAACTATTTCAAAATGAATACTTTTGTTTCCAATTGCTTATGAGAGACGCAGGTAAATCTTTCATCAGAATAATGAAACGAAGCGGCTACCTGTTGCCGACCTTAGTAAACGCCCCATCTCAAAATTTAATCAACTTTCAAGTGTTGGGAGCCCAAATGGATTTCAAGTACGATCTAGCTAACATTCATCTCTCTTATGACATTTTTGGGCAAATATCCAAAATGGCAGGCCCGACGACACTTCTCGTCTGGACCATTAACACATTTTTCATCTTTTGTCAAAGTGCCAATTGGAAATAGATGGATTTCCTAAAGGTTATAGAAAGTACTTAGTTACTCTACCTTTAAGAATTAGTTTTACAAAATCAATAAATTGCTTTTAGAAGGGAAAAAAAATTTGCTTTGAATTTTTATTGAAAATTGAACTTTGACCGAAAATAAATATCGAAAATATAGTTTATGATTTATTTTTAAAATATCATATCACTTTTTCTATAAGTTCACTTCAAATTTTTGTGTCTTCATTTCCACCTAAGTGATTATAACTCGTTATTAATATTTTTTAAATTATTTACTAATCCAACTTGCATTTCGTTCGTTTCTGGAATTTAGTGAAGTCTGGCTATAAACAGTAATCTTGAATTTTTTAAAGCAATTTTATTTTATATATTAACCATGAATTTTTTTACTTTCTCTTTCCTATATATATATATATATATGTAATATATAGGAGAGAAAGTATTAGATTAATGTCAAAAATTCGATGTCGAGATTTTAATGGATATACACGTTTTGAGGTCCCCTGAATCAAAAAAAGTGGTTTTCGCTACATGGTCTGACTGTCTGAAATCAATTATTTTTTAGATGCTCTTTAAAATGTATATTCTCATTTTGCCATTGAAATCTTTTGAAGACCACTTTACTCTTGTATTTCATAGGAAAGATAGAAGAAATGGTTGTCATGGTATCAAAATATAAATATTTTCCATCTTGAATTTTAATATGTTTGCGAAAACTAAATATATGTCGACACAAAAATCTGGTGTGACAAGCACATCATACCAGATTTTTTTAATTTTGTGTTTATGTGTGTGTGTGGATTGAGGTGCTGATGGCCTGATTAACTAGTAAACGAATTAATTAGCTGATATTTCCATTTTGTTTAAAATGTTTAAATCCTATTGATTTATTCACATTCACATAAAATCACTCACCCGGATGATAAATTAGTTTTTTCAACTGGAAAAAAAAGGATTAGATTATTATTATTATTTATTTGTGAATTCCTAAGAGGCAGCAAATTGATAAAAAAAAAAAAATAATATTTAATGAATTTAATGTGAAATATTGTAATGTGAGAGCCTACCTACAGGCGTAGAGAAAATATTTTGATTCAATTTAACATAAACTGAACAAGAATGCGTCATAATTTTTGACGTTTACTAGAGGAACATATTTCACATTAAATTCATTAAATAATTTTTTTTTTTTTTTAATCAATTTGCTGGCCTTTAGGAATTCATAAATAAAAAATAATAAACATCTGGTGTAATTGGTCTCACAGCACACAACTTTCTCATACATTTGATAAGAGAAAGTAGTGTTCTATGCACATTTTTTGTGAAGATATATTGTATATTTAGTTTCCGCCAATATATTAGAATTCAAGATATTAATTAAATTTATAAATATAGAAAAATATTTATATTTTAATGTTGAGGTTGCGAGGATGAAGCCAAGGAGGATTTGGACCAATGATAGGAGAAATGATTGCCATGGTAATAAAATATAAATATTTTCCCATGTTTATAAATTTGACATTTTGAATTTTAATATATCGGATAACCTCGGGCTTGATGTAGTTGGTTGCGTGCCTACCTTTTATACCGAACGTCGCGGGTTTCGACCCCAGGCAGTTCGATGATTTTATTTAAGCCATTTGGATACCAAATGGCTTAAATAGAAATGCCTGGACCCCCAATAGTTATTATAAATAATAACGGTTATCGTATAAAGTCTTATATGGCCTGAGTTGCCGAAAAGGCTGTGTGAAAAAGTGTGAGTGTTTTCAAATTCAACGTTATGCTTTAAAAAAATATATAGGTCTATAGTTAAAATTCTACTTTTGGTCTTCTAATTAATAAATTGTCTTTGAAGATTACAAATCAAATCTTACTGTACTTGCTTAAGTTTGCCGTATTTTTTTTACTTTGTCTTCGTGTTATTTTAGGTAATATATTTTAAAGTTTTGATTAACAAAGTGGCAACCTTGTGTATATTAAAGGAAAACTTGTGAATTTCCTCAGTAAGAATAGAATGCGTTCGCCGATAAGCTGCTTAGATATAAACAGTAACAAACTCTTTTTGCTGCTTGATTACATCAACAGTGCGATTGTCTTTCTAAGTAGACACTTATAAATGGAGTATAATTAATTGTTAAAATCTCTTAATTGACTTTTTTTTGTTTTGTTTTCTTTAAAATAAAACAGATTCTTTATAAAATCCGTTTAATTTAATTAAAAGTTTCTTTTGTTACTTTTGATCAGTGACAAATCGAAAAAAAATCTGGCGTTGCCACATAAGATTATGTTTAGAAAGATTCCATGTTTTTTTGAAAATGGGTTAATTATATAAATATTTTTTTTTAACTCTAAATATTATCTCTGAATTTAATTTGGAAGAGAATTAATTTCTATATTTCAATTTGGATTTAATTACAGAATACTGTTTGTTTTATTTGTGTTCAATATCATTCTTATTATGTTCCTTTTATCTCTATCCATGCTTGAATGAGTTTGTTTACTCCAAATATGGCTGCATTTTATATCGTTATTGACTTTTGCGAAATTAGCTTTAATGAAACCTTCCTTCTCCAAGTTGCCGCAATTAGAAGATATTTTATTTATTTCCTATATTTTATATTTTGATATTTACATTTAGTAAATAAACCAAAGGATCAAATAAATTCCCTTTAGATATACTGTATATTTTTAAAAATATTGTAGAAAATTACTGATAGATGTATAAATTATTAAAAAATGTGACATCATAAAATTAATTATTGATTTCTAATAAATTATTCGTTATTTTTTTATTGATTGATTTGATATTCTTAGGAATAGTTAGTTCGATAAAATCGAACTATGAGTAGACTCAGAGATATTGACAAATTAAAGTTGGTAGTCATTTCCAATGAAATAAATTTTTCTCGCTTGGGACGGGAAGCGATCTCACGACCCTAGCTATTGTCTTCTCTCTGAGCCACGGGTCACGGGTGTTCGGATCGTATTTTCAAAAACTAAATTTATTAACTAGGTAGAGCTTTGTTTGAAAAGAGATGGAATTTTTTTTTTTCAAACAACGCTCAAATAGACTGTTAATAAGGGAGTCAATATATCGTTTAAGATAACAATTTTGCGAGATGAGTTCGTGTTTGATTGGGGAAAAAATTTAAATTTATTAAATTTTTTCTTTTGAGCCTTCCTAACACGCTCTAGCACACTATTTAAAATATATTTTTTGAGGGTTCCAAAATATTCGAAACATACGTTTTTGGCATCTTTGAAACAGCATTTCTTAAAACCATATTTGAATTTAGCAGAAATTTAGATACAACTTCAAATTACGCTTATTGTAATAAATTTGAATTTTTTTTTCTTTCATTTTACTTTCTCTTACCTCTATATATGTTAATATATATAGAGAGAAAGTATTGGATTAATGTAAAAAACTCGATGTCGAGATTTTGATGGATATACACGTTTTGAAGTCCCCTGAATCCAAAAAAAGTGGTTTTCAATTTTGATTAAAATTCAAAATCAAAAATTCAAAAATCAATTATTTTTTCGATGCTCTTTTAAATGTATATTCTCATTTTGCTCTATTTTGCTCTCGAAATTGTTTGAAGCACACTTTACTCTTGTACTTCTTAGGAAAAGAGAGAAGAAATGGTTGCCATGGTAACAAAATATAAATATTTTTCCATACTTAATAAATTTTACATCTTGAATTCTAATATCGTCGGAAAGTAAATATATGTCCACATGAAAAATCTGGTGTGACGTGCACAGAACTCAACTTTTGACTACCGAAGATTTGAGAAAGTTGTGTGCTGTGCGACAGTCTCACCAGATTTTTTTTTTGTTTCGTGATATTTTTTAGTAGGCCTATTTTATTCTTCTTAACAAACTGTCCAAAGTTTGCTATTTTTTTTTTAAATCTTAATTTTAAATAAACAATTTGTAAATAAAACGAACTTCTGCCTCTAAGATCATGACAAGACGCTATAAAGATCCTTTCAATTGGGTTTCGTTCACGCTAGGAGCATAAAATTGTATTTTCCACCGCTTCTAACCATTGCCTTATGTACTTTGCTTCAAATCTCATTCGTTTTTACTGCTTTGGCCAAAATTATTTTAAAATTTATTGACTGTTCATCGGGGTGAAGGAAGGGGCCTTGAAGTTGAAAGGAGCCGGGGAGGTGTTTGCATGCAAAAGAATTTTTTTTCAACTACGTTTTGTGATCAACGAACAGAACGCTCCGTTGATTTAGTTTGCGATGTCAGTTGATAGACACCCAAGTAAAAGATTAGCAGCTAGGGTTCTTTATTTAGAACTATAAATCTTACAGAAACCAGCAGTCAAGAAGAGTCTAATATAAAAATTTATCTCATAATAAAATCCAATTTTTTTGCACTTAAATATAATATCATGTCGTTCGTTCTATATAAATAAATAAATAAAATTTACTCTAGGTCTTCTAGTTTTGAGTTCTGTTAGCTATGAACTTCAACTAATGGATCTGAAATAAATTGTTCCAGTCAACGATATTTTATTATTTATACTCCAAGGTCTAAAACGTGAACTTAAGAGAGAATAACTTCTGTGTTATAATCACATAATTAATTTCTTGTCTATCTTTCGTCAAAGAGAGGGGGAAAGCAATGGCTGACCTCTTCCTTCTCTATTTCAGTTCTGATAATAGGGCTACTTATTTAATTTTTTATTTCTTTTCCATCATTTTTCGAATTTTTTCTTTTAATAATTTTTTATTCAATTTTTCAAATTTTTTATGGCAACTCCCTTTTTGAATAGTTTAAGTTTACATAAAAAAAAAAAGTAGGATGAAATATGGCTGTCATGTTTGTGCCCTTAAACATTCATTTGCTTTCTATTAAAATATTTAAATCTTGAATATTTGAGCCAAGCATTTTTTTAATAATTCTACTTTTCCAACTGCTTACTCTTCTTGACATTCACATTTTGTATATTTGCTTTAAAAATCTTTTTAATATAGACTGAACAAGGCTATACTCGTATGAGTTTTTTTCTTTCTGGCATATGAGTTAATCCTTTATTGATTATTTTATATTAATTTTTCCACTAAGCGAATGAAAAAAAGAACTTGTATTTTTTTTATTTAATATATAAATAAATTTAAATTTGATTAAGTGGAGGTTTGCTGGATGTGATTTATTTCGAAGTAATAGAGCAGAGCCAGCAGCTAAATGTGCTCCAAAGTGGAAATGTCATTTTCATCTCCCAAAAAATATGAAAAATCAAAATAAGAAACTTAATAAAAATAATATCTACATATTTACAGTATTGGTTTATTCTTAATTGTGAACTTTTTTTGCCCTCGGGCTTGGTGTATGGGTTAGAGTGCTAACCTTCTATATCGAGGGTCGCGGGTTCGGACCCCAGGCAGTCCGATGATTTTATTTAAGCCATTTGGATACCAATAATTAGAATGCCTGGACCCCAAAAGTGTGTGTGTTTTTTTTAACACTCACACATTTTTCCCATTTACATTTTTTTAATTAACAACATTTACTGAGTTTGAAGAACTTGTAGTTGTTCACAAAAGATACATAAAAGTAACTAAATCCCAACAGTTTGATCTTTTTACTTTCTCTTACATATATGTATATGTTAAAAAACATATATATAGAGAGAAAGTATTGGATTCATGTCAAAAATTCGATGCCGAGATTTTGATGGATATACACGTTTGGAGGTCCCCTGAATCCAAAAATGATATCTCTGTGTGTCTGTCTGGGTTCAATTTAAAGCATGAAGGAATTGAGGTAGGCGGTTGAACTTTTATATTTAAGTTAGACACCCCACTAGGGTGTGAAAATATGCTTTTAATCAAAATCGGCCAAAAAGTACTAGTACTTTACTGATGCACTTTTTCAGTTTTTTTTTTTCGCTCAAAATTCGCTCCAACAATTTTGATTAAAATTCAATATAGATGAATTATTTTTTAGATGCTCTTTAAAATGTATATTCTCATTTTGCCATTGAAATCTTCTGAAGACCACTTTACTCTTGTACTTCATAGGAAAGAAATACGGTTGCTATGGTAACAAAATATGAGTATTTACCCATACTTAAGAATTTTACATCTTAAAATTCGAATGTACCGTACTGTCGAGAACTACTAGGTAAATATATGTCGACACAAAAAATCTGGTGTGACAAGCACAGAACAAAACTTTCGATTACGGAAGGTAGTAAATGTATGGAAAAATACTTATATTTTGTTACCATATCAACCATTTCTTTCCTATGAAGTACAAGGGTAAAGTAGTCTTCAGAAGATTTCAATGGCAAAATGAGAATATACATTTTATTGATGGTTGAATATATTGACCTTTATAGTTATGATTCTCTTTATATGAAATTCTTTGAAAAAAAAAAAAAAAAAAAAAAATTCACCTCTATGAATATTCAAAAATATTCATTCATATATTCACATCATCAACATTCTTTGTTTTTAGGACATAATTATTTTCATGAATCGAGTCTAATTACGAGTTTTTAACTCATTGTATTAAATATATAACGGTATACAATTGTGCCCTGTGGGTTTGTTTTTGTCTCTTTCACCTACACATAGCTAAATTATCAATAAAGGTTTTTGATATACATACCTGTAGCTTATATATACACAGTATATAATATAAAAAATCGTTTTATATAAATAGTTTCAATTTTCTATTGATTAAAATTTTTTAATACATTGAACAAAATTAGCTTTAAAAAAAAAAAAGCTTACTAACTTTTAATTGGAATTGTCTACATAAAATTATATATAATTGCGAAATATCCGACTGTCTGTCTGTCTGTCAAACTCTGACCAACTTCCCGTTCGAATTTTAAATTGAAATTTTGCATCTTAATACATATTAAAGAATTCAGGAAAAATAGTCGGGTTCCTAAACTTTACATTAAATTTTTTTCTATATTTTTACTTGAAATAGTATTTGAGAAGAATTATATATAAATAAAATTATCCTATACTTAAATAGATAGATTTATTAAAAAAAAAAAATTTTTTGAATGTGAGTTTGTGATATACCTACAGAAAGTAACCTTAAATTTATCTATATTCAACCTTTCTGACTATATGGCTAAAAAAATCTGGTGTGACTGATCGCACACCACACTTCTCTTATCTTCGATAATTGAAAGTTGTGTTTTGTGCTCGTTACACCAAATTTTTTGTGTCGAGATATATTTAGTTTCCGGACGGTACGGTACATTTGAATTCAAGAGGTAAAATTTATAAAAATGGAAAATATTTGTATTTGTTAGCATAGCAACCATTTCACATATCTCTTCTATGAAGTACAAAAGTAAAGTGGTCTTGAGAAGATTTCAATGACAAAATGAGAATATACATTTTAAAGAGCATCTAAAAAATAATTGATTAATGAATTTTAATCAAAATCTTTGAAAGGAATTTTGAGAAAAACTAAAAAAGTACATCAGTAAAGTACTAGTAATTTTTAGCCCCTTTTTGTTCAAACCCCTTTTTGTTTTGGGGGTGCCTGGCTTAAATATTTCAATCTTCAACTTGAGATATATTGTTCACAGACAGACCATTTTATGGGACCCACTTTTTTGACTCAGGGGACCTCAAAATGGGTATATCCATCAAAATCTCGACATCAAATTTTTGATATGAAACCAATACTTTATATATAAAGGTAAGAGAAAGTAAAAATGATGTTAATTTATAGTTTCTATTAATATTATCTATTATTAAAGTTCTTATTAGCCCTATATATTAAAGTATCCGTTTTGCTTTGAATTCACTTTACTTTCACTTTACTAGAGAAATTGAAAATTTGTTGAAATGATTTCGCTGTCAATATGATCGATGAGCAATTAAAAAGGTCTTTGTTTAAATCCGAAAATCTTATGGGACATTAAACATAATATTTAATTAAAAACGGAATATCCCCCTTTAAGTTAAAGCAAACATATGGATTTCAATAGCTGGGATCACCTTGTGTCATTTATTACGTCATAAAAGTGATTATTAAAGATATTATAGAAGAGTTCAGAAACTGTATTAAAGGTCTATTTAGGAAAGGAAAATAAAAAAAAATTATTTAAGGCTTTATGTGATTAATTAGTTTTAATTTCTTTTATCTTTATATGGAGAGAAAGTATTGTATTCATGTCAAAAATTTGATTTTGACGGAAATATACATTTTGAGCCGAAATCACTATTGGCGTCTGAATGTGAGGGGGAGTATGGTCCCCTGGCTTTCCAGTGCAAAATATTTTTTTTCTTAAAATGAGCATTCAACCAAAGGACATAGGCCTAATATTATTTTACCAAAAAGGTAAACATTGAACATATATAGGTTTACTGTATAAAATTTCAAATTGAAAAAAATTTTGTTGAAACATATAAAGAAGACGAAAAATATTTTGCAAATTTTTAATTTTAGATACGAATCCTATAAACGAATAATAAATAATAGCCTATTTGATTTACCTCCCACATTCACAGTCATTTATCTATAAATAATCATTTGTCTAGTTTATGTAAATACTAATAATTTACTCAATAAAGACATAATTTATCATTGTGTTTTTTTAAATAAATATCATCGTTCAAAATAATTTTTTTTTTAAATCAATTTATACCATCCGTTATGATCATATATAATATATCATAACCCTAAATGACCTTAGTGGGAGGGAAGTTTAAAATAATAAGTAAATTTATTTTTGATATTTAACAAAAAAAATTTTTTTAATTAATATTCATTCATTTTACAACTACAAAAAATTATTTTTTACCCTTGACTCAGAGTAGAGCATTAGCTTCTGGTGACCAAGGTCTAAGGTTCGCATCCCGTGGCAATTTCTTGGAATCAATTGAAATAAATAAATAGTGAAGGGGTCTAAATGGCCTCTTAAGTGATAAAATATTATTTAAATAAATATGGACGAAGTGAACTTTTAGATAGGGTTTGCCTTGACCTCCAGATACAAATGTAAATAAAAAATCACTTCAAAACCCTCAGTGCGTGAACGGTTTAAATATTAGTTTATTTTTTTTTTAATAAAACTTTCCCCTGAATACTTTTTTTTTCTCCCCCTCTCTGCTCTAGGCCAAGACCTATTTCTTTTCACTTCTCTTCTAAAAAGAAATTTTTTTTTAGAATTACTTTCTTAAACAGTATTTTAAAACATCCTTGAATTCAAAACATTATTAGAGGTTTTTCTTCATTGAATGAAATCAGATTTGTTCTTTATAAAATCTCAAATATCAACAACAACTTGGATGAATTCTCCCTCCATTTCTAAGGTGCAAAAAAAAAAAGAAACTTTGTCCTTACAATAAATTAGAAAAAAAAAAATGTTATTTCTGCTGAATCGTAATATAATATTTAACAAGCATCATTTATTTTTTGTTCTTTCGTCAATAAGAATGTAGATTTTCTTACTCATATCGATTTTATTCCAATCTTTATAAAATGATAAAGAAAAACAAGTCTTGTTACTCTTACTGACATTTTTATGAAGAATTAATATTTGATTTGTGAAATGCTAGCATTCATTTTTTTTTTTTCAAATTTGAAAAATTTTTATGGCTCAATTTTGGCTTAAATGCTGAGTCCAAAATAAAAAATTCCCGCAAAATGGGCTGTCGGTTTGTGTGGAAACATGTACGAAAATATTTCATATATAGGGTAAGAGAAAGCAAAAACACAGGGTTGAAATTTTTACTTTCTCTTACCTCTATATATGATAATATATATAGAGAGAAAGTATTGGATTCATGTCAAAAATTCGATATCGAGATTTTGATGGATATACACGTTTTGAGGTCCCCTGAATCCAAAAAAGTGGTTTCAGCGACATGGTCTGCCTGTGGGTGGGTGGGTGTTAAATTTTAATAATGAAGGAATTGAGCTACGAGGTTGAAATTTTATATTCAAGTTTTGTACTGTCCTGGGCCGTGAAAATAAGCTTTTAAACAAAATCGGCCAAAGAGTACTAAT
Source organism: Euborellia annulipes (assembly GCA_023213315.1). Lineage (NCBI taxonomy): Eukaryota > Metazoa > Arthropoda > Insecta > Dermaptera > Anisolabididae > Euborellia > Euborellia annulipes. The sequence goes on along the minus strand of JAKCPI010011882.1, from coordinate 95,477 downwards.
ACTTTACTGATGCACCTTTTTTTTTTTTTTTTTAAACACTCACACTTTTTCCTCATTCACTCTCACACTCACACACACATTCACGCAGTCTTTTCGGCAACTTAGGCCATTTAAGATATTTGACGATAACCTTTATTTAATAATATATATTTATTTGGGGTCCAGGCATTCTATTTAAGCCATTTGGTATCCAAATGGCTTAAATAAAATCATCGGACTGCCTGGGGTCCGAACCCGCGACGTTTGGTATACGAGGGTTAGCACGCTAACCTCTACACCAAGCCCCGAGGGCCTGATGTACCTTTTCAGTTATTTTCGAAGTTATTTTCTCAAAATTTAACACACACCCACCCACAGACTTTTTTCAAATATCAAAGAAAAAAAGATGGGATAGGCCATGGTAAAATTATTTTACTAGGAACCTATATTAATATAGTATTTTTAAAACCTTTTTTTATTTTAAATTTTATATAAAATATTATATAAAAACAAAACTTTAGAAAGAGTTCTTTCTTATTAACAAACTCTACTTAAGTATATAGGTATATATATACTTAAATAATAATAAACATATCTCTTTAAATTTTAAAACTTGTTTAAAACATTTTTGGCGGACTTGTTTTTTAAGGAGTTATTGATTAAAGAATTACAGATAAAAATATAAAAGAAGATGCGCTTTACTTTAACCCTTGGCAATAAACGAAAAAGGGAAAACAACGTGAAATGATCATCTTATGTTTTCTATATTTTTCTTTTAAATTAAGATAAATAAATAAATTGCAAGGAGTAGTGTGGCTGAATGTATAATTAATGATGAGGAGATTAAGGCAACCAAATAAAAAAAAAAAAAATTCCTTTATTAAACAACAATGTCGACGTTTCGGCTGTTTCTTCAGGTCTACATCAGGTCATCAAACACCTGCTGAAGACCGAAAGAATCGGTTTACTTATACTTACTTATTATATTAAATTTTTCAAGTTACAAATAGCCTATATTAAAAAAAATATCTCTTATTTTTTATATTCGCCCATAATCACTCGCTAAGGGATCGACACTCTGAATAATCTATATTAATCTATTCTCCGTATTTCATTTATTATTTTTATTTACAAATTTTATCTTTTGTTTCAGACGATGTAATTACAACAATGTCGACGTTTCCGTTTCTTCCGGCCTTCATCAGGTGTTTGATGTCCTGTAGACAGGAAGAATCAACCGAAACTTCGACATTGTTATTCAATAAAGCAAAAAAAAAATTTTTTTCTTTATTATACAAGTTAAATTTTTTATGGTGCAACATAGATTAAAAAAAATATCTTATTTCTTATTTTCGCACATAATCCCTCGCTAAAGCGCTCCCCATACACCCCGGACTTTTGAAACTCAGCTCGGCTCGCCTTCAATCGAGCCAAATCAGTAAGTGTGTGGGCTCTCGCGACCGAGCCGAGCCGGGACAGATCCGTCTGGGCCTTCTGTTCCGGCTCGGCTAAGCTCGGCTCGTGAGACCCCACACACTTGCAGAGTTCGTTTGTAGACGAGCCAAATCCGCAAGTGTGAGGGCTCAGCCGAGCCAAAAATAAAATACTTTATCTGAGGTACAATTGTAGTTTTGGCTCGTTTGAAGGCGAGCCGAGCCGGGCTCGTGTGCAAAAGTCCAGCGTGTATGGGGCGCTTAAGGGATCGACACTGAATAATCTACGTATATCATTCTATATTCTCAGTATTTCATTTATAATTATTATTATTTACACATTTTTTCTTTTGTTTCAGACGATGTAATTACACCCGGAAAATGATTCGTCTCCAGTGAATATTAATGTGAGTGCATTTCTTTCTTTTTTTTTTATTCAAAGATAAATTTTTAAGAGTGTAAGCCAAAAGCGCGGGCCGCGGCTAGTTCAATCAAAAATCATGAGCTCACGAAAAATACAATATTTATTCGAAAAATATCTGTGACGTATTTTATTTTAATTGAATTATTTCTTTTTATTTTTCATTTCTTATGAATATTCTTTTATTATTATACAATAATATATTTCTCCGTTAATGATATTTCTTATTATTTTAATTCTCTCATTTGCTCCCTCTTTTAATGATTTTTATTTCATCTTTCATTTTTTTTTTCTTATTTAATTATATTTTTTCTTTCCATAATTCCATCAACGAGTTGATTGATTTTCACAATAACATATAATAAAAACTCTTTCAACCCAACTTTTTTTTCCATAATTAAATTAAAAAGTGTTATCTGAGTAAGAAAGCCTCTTGATTATTTATCCAATGGAATGATTAGCAACGTCTCCGCGTAACATTCAACTTGATAACAAATTCATAATTAAATAAGAAAAAAAAAGAGAAAAAAAAGTTGAACTTGAAGCCGCAAAATCCAATTAGCATAAAAGAAAGAAGAGGGGATGGGAGTTTAGCAAATGTCTAAAACCTTTTACCTTTCATTTATAATAGTTGTGAGTTTTATCTATTTAGTTAAATAGAACAATATTATTTTTTTTTTCGCCTTTCCGCTTATCTATTTAAACCGCTCATCTTCGGTGAACTTTGCTTCCAGCCTGTACATAGGCAACTCCAATCTTTTATTCAGATTCTCTCAGTTTCGCTCAGGGGTCCACATCTTGTAGGTACGTGGATGGCAACCACGAGCTGCCCAAGCTGAAACAGGCAGTCCTTCAGTTCTTTGTATGACTGTCTCTTCCTTCCTCTTTTCAACAGGCGTCAGACCGTGCGACGGGCCGGCCTGTCCTATTTCTTCCGGTCGCAAAAACGCATGATAGGGTTGGAAAGTTAAGTCCACCGACCCCGCATCGCGGAAATAAGGTGAGGACAGAAGAAGATTCAGATTCTCTCGGTTCTGTTATTATTGAGAAGGACAAGTGATGGGACGTGGTTGGTTGTATTACTACTTCTATGCGAACGGCATATCAAATAAAATTAGATAGAAAATTCCAAGAATTTGAATATTTTCAAAAATTTTATATACTATAGAATAAGTTTCATCTTCGGGAGCTCTTGTTTAAATTTTGTTGTTAGGTGTTCCAAACCGACTTATGTGGTTTCTTCAGTTCTTTAAACTTATCCGCTTAGCTATTTGACCCTTCCATTTTATAAAAAATATTTATAAAGAATATTCTTCATTCTTTGCTTGGTATTTGTTTCAATTTTTCGTGGAGATATCCTTTTTTTTTTTTTTGTTCTCCTCTTTTAACATAAGGTGTGTGAATTTACTGCTTAGGAAAAGATGGGATTCCACTTGAAAGAAGAGATTTGGACTTCACCCAAAAAGTTAAGAAAGACATCGATGAATTTCTTTAATCAGTATAGTGTTTTTCAACCTAATACTTTGCGCAAATTTGTCAAAAAGGATTAGAAATTCTGAGAAGTGTCTTAGAAAAGTAGCATTTTGTCCTTTACGATCTTTTAATTTCGAAGTATCGATATCTGAATTATTTGAAAATTTGTCATTGCTAAGATTTTATTGAAAGTTTATGTGGTTTTTTTTTTCGTGTCTGTGAACAAAATATCTCCAAAAAGAATAAGAGCTAGGATGTGGAAATTTTATATTTAAGTTAGGCACCCCCCTGAGGCGTGAAAATAAGCTTTTAATCAAAATCGGACAAAGCATACTAGTACTTTACTGATGTACTTTTTCAGTTTTTTTCGATTTTCTCAAAATTCGCTATAACGATTTTAATTAAAATTCAAAAATCAATTATTTTTTTAAATGCTCTTCAAAATGTATATTCTCATTTTTTCCTCAAAATTGTATGAAGCACACTTTACTCCAGTACTTCAGAGGAAAGATAGGAGAAATGGTTGCCTGGTAATAAAATATAAATTTTTTTTTAAACCCTTTTCGGCTACAGAGGCCATTTAGGAGTGATAAATTTATTTATTTCATTGAAAATACATAGTATCAATGGCTACCGGGGGGCGTTCCACACGCTGATTGCCGGGGGCCACCAATTCTCTCTGATAGGGGTTAATTATACAAATCGCCATATTATAAAATGTACATTTAATAAAATTTATTCTACGATTGAAAAAGGCAAAAAAACTTTTTAACCAGCTTCTCCTGATGATGAGCATCCTGTAGTTCCCAAAATAGGTGTAAAAAATAAATACACAGAGAAAATCTTGCAAATTTTTTATAATGCTAACATTTACTAGTTAATCGATATGACCTTTTTTCACTTTGAAATGTTTCTTGTAGAAAAATCTCGTACTGTCCGGGCATCATTTCGTCCTTATTCAATTTCTTTTTTAATTAATCTTCTCGTTTCCAGAAAACGATAGCGGAATTATCTCACGTTTCGTTATGAATTTGTACAAGGTGTTAGTAAATATTAATACAGTCATAATTACTAAATGGATATTTTCTCAATGGAACATATTAAATTAGGCCGTCACGTGGAAAGTTCTCTAAGACTCTATTAAATGTATCCTACGATTCCTTTAATATAATCTCAGCAGATCCATGAAATCCGTAACTTCATTCAAGGGGAATATAAATTCCTGGATGCCATTGCATCTGACAGCTTCTCTAAGTAATGAGTTTTTTGGGGTTTAATTGAAAGTTGATGAAAATACTCTCTAGTTTCCTTCGGGTCCAACCCGAATCCTAGCTTAAATTAATCATTCTAGATTAAGTTTTAATTTGACTTATTATTAATTTTTAACCCCAATAAATAAATTTAACTTTAATCGAATTATTTTATATTTTCTTTTTTTACTCTCTCTATCTCTCATTTTAATTAAACTCAACTTCTCTCTTGATATCTTGAGCTGAATATTCATTAGTAAATATAATAACATTTACTTTTAAAATATTTTATTTTAAATTTTGGGTGTATTTTTTTTACTTTCTCTTCCCTATCGTCCTTTCACTCAAAACGAATAAAAAAATGATTTTTGATTGGATAAAGAGAATGTTACATTCAAGGAAATGTAGACTGTCTCTTCTAAATATTAGGACCTAAAAAAATTCTTATAAATTTTATTCCACATTTTTTTTGAGGAAAAACAAGTCAACTCAATTTTAAGATTAGTAAAACATTCTGATGAACATAACATTCTAGCTCCTTAGGCATGTGGGTTCCATTACCTTCTTCATAAGTGGATAAATTTTTTCCGGAATTTTTTAATTCCCTTGACTAATCGGCACTTTTATCATATTTTAAAAACTATCTATAGTTAAATTAACTCGGCAAAAATGTCCTTGCCTCGGTTTCTCAATAAAATTTGCTAAAATGTGATCCTTAACCTAATTTTGTAGTAATACAACAAAAGTAATTTCGAAAAAAAAATTTGGTCCTTCGGAGCCATCCCTCTTAAGGATACTCCACCTCATGCTTTCTTATTTCTTCATATTTTTTAATGCTTTAGAAGAGGTTCCAATATGTTCCAATAGTCGTCACTACTTTGTCATAGGCCTATATCTTTGTTTTCATGATTTTGATGAAAATACACGTTTTAAAGTTTCAATTCTAAAAAAAAATTGAGTCCCGAAAAATGAGGTTGGAATTTGATATTTAGGTTAACCAAAAATAAGTTTATGGAAAAATCGGTCAAAGAATCTATAGCCTACTTTACTGATTTACTTTTCGAGTTTTATTCGTTCTTTTCAAAATCAACTCTAACGATTTTGATTATAAATCAATTAATTTTTAGATGTTCTTTAAAATATATATTCTCTTTTTCCTCCCAACAATTTTCGAAACACACTTTACTCTTGACTTCATAGGAAAGTTAGAAGAATTATTGCCGTGGTAAAAAAAAGGGGTCGTAGGACCCCGGCAGGAACGAAGTTCCTCACACCTTTTCTTCAACTCAGAATATAATTTAATATGAATATTATTTAAATAGACGGAAAGCCCGCCGAAGCCAGTGAGTTGAGCCCGCTGGAACCTCTTGCTCGCACTCGGCGAGCAATTTCCCGCCTACGATAGATAGAAGGAAATAAAGAGAAGGAGAAGGTGGGCGTGGCCTCGCCAAGACTTCGGCTAACTCGCCCTCCTACCGTCGCTCGGGCGCTGGGAACGCATTTTTGTTGAAACGCGTTTTTGTTACGTTACATTTTCTCCCAATTCACCTTGCGTAAGCTGCGTTAAAGAACTTCGTCCAAAAATAAAAATATTTTTCTCTGATTGAACTTTAAATTTTACCTCTTGGGTTTTAATTTACAATCGGTAACTAAATATATTTCGACGCCACAAAATCTGTTATGAAAGCACATCATACAATATTTGAAAATTGTGTTCTGTGAGGTTAGTCATACTAGATTTTTTAATCTTATTCTTATTCCTATAATAAATAATATAAAACTCAACTTAAAAAAAAAGAAAAAAAAACAGAAAGGTCAGTTTTATTTGCATGCATGCCGTTTTTTTTTTATTCCATATGACTTATGGCTTTTTTATTTCATGAGTCTCCATAAGACTTGCTGTTTTCTTTCTCCAAGTTGCAAATAAAAATAAGACCATTTGACGATTCCTCTGTGTCTCGTCTGCTCCATTGGAGACATCCGAATGACGTTGACGTTAAATTTGACGTTCATTGATTCTTTTAGGATAGCAAGCTTTTGTCAAAAATGTCTCAGCTGACAAACGACAATAATATAGCAATTGACTTAATAAGTCTCCCCCCTCAAGCGCTTTTCTTATTAATATTAAATTTATAATTGATTTGTAAATAAACGAGTCTCTTCCCCTCATTTTCTGGGTTTATTTATTCCTTTAGGGAATAAATAAACCAATCAAAATCTAATAATCCGATTTTTTTTTTGAATTATTCTGAATATAGAAATGTCATGTGATATTCCCTAGAGACAAAAAAGTAATTTAAAATTTTAAAAAAATGTTTAAATGAGTTTTTGTATCTTTTATAAATTTTTAATTATTTAAACAAATATCACACGATCAATTAGCTTATTTCTAAAAATGGTATCGTTTAAACCAGATGAAAAGGGGTGGGTATTGTTCTCTCTTTTTATCCCCCACCCTCATCTCACCACACTAAATTTTGCTAAATATTATTGATTTATAACTTTTCTTACCTCAACTCTCTTAAATTTCGATAACGACTAGAATAGCATATATATTTTTACAAAAATTCACCCTCTGATAAAAATAATTAGCTACTTTCAATAGAATATAAAATAAAATCCTTTTCTTTTTTTTTTTATTATAAAAGGGTATCAGGTTTTATCAGCTTTAGACCCGTAATGATATCACCTATAAAATTTGATTATTCCCTTATAAAATGAACCATAGCAGTAATAAGATAAAGGAAAATGATAAACTAAAGAATAATAATACATCCTTTCTATATACCTTTATTCTTCTATTTAATGAGCGTTATTTGTTATAAATAATAATAATCAAAAATAAAATAAAAAATCTCGACATGAATTTTTGACATGATTGCAATACTTTCTCTCTCTATATATGAATTATATAGGGTAAGAGATAGTAAAATTCTGATATAACTAACCTCATCCTCTGGTATTCAAAAGTTGTGCTGTCACTCCAAATTTTTTATATCAATACATGAATAAAGAATTATATAATTCATGTTTTGGTCCATGAAATAATTATAAAAAACATACAACCAAGTATTTATTAATTTAAATAATCGAAAAAGATAGGTGCCGCGGGTAGTGGGGCATGTTGAGTACAAATCGACAAATCCGTGCTACGATTCCCGGCGGTATCTATCTTTTTCGCTTATTTAAATTGATAATTACTTGGTTGTTTCAATATATATTTAGTTTCCATTACTACGTAAAAAGTCAACTTTTTTTTGGCTTAGAACTTGGTATAGTCGGCACCACAGGTGCCTGATGTGCTCGAGAGTGGTACTTTGAGCTTAGGCAACCTAAACGGCTTAGCCTTTGGAATGGTTGTCTTAAAAGTAGCTTTTCTACTTCACTTGCATTAATATTTACTTTAAAAATATTGGATTACTTAACTAAGCACACGGCTTCACTCTCGAGCACATTAGGCACTTCTGGCAACGACTGTACCCTGCAGGATCCCAATTGGAGTAAATATGAGAATATACATTTTAAAGAGCATCTAAAAAAAAAATTGATTTATAAATAAAGAATTATATATATCATGGTGTTGATCCATGAAGTATTTATGAAAAACATATAACCAAGTATTTACTAATTTAAATAAGCGAAAAAGGTAGATACCGCCGGGAGTCGCACCACGGATAGACCAAATTTTAGCGATCCTTCAAATTTAAATAAGCGCGTGCGGTACTGTGGTCCAGAAGTAGTGCATGTTGAGTACAAATCAAGAGGTCCGTGGTGCGACTCTCGGCGGTACCTACCTTTTTCTCTTATTTAAATTAGTAAATACTTGGTTAATGATTTATAAATTTTAATCAAAATATTTAGAGAGAATTTTAAGAAAATTTTTATTCCAAAATTTATTTTTACGGGGGTTCCTTACTTAAATATCAAATTTGAGCCCTCATTGCTATGATATTTTGTGCACAGAATATGCAGACTCAGAGACCTCAAAACATGTATTTCTATCAAAATATAATTTTTGATGCGATCACAATTCTTTCTCTCTTAACATATTTTAGTAAAAGAAAGTCTTATAATTATATAAAACGAACGTAAAAATGTAATAATAAATCATCACAATCATCTCTTCATCAAAAAACAAAACATCAATTTAAATACTATTGGATAGCATGCTTATTTATTTATACTGATCGTAGGATAAACAATCAAAACAAATTTTGTTTTTACAAGTCAAACAATCATTAAATGTTTTGGATATTTATAGCTGCCAATGTTGTAATATTTTCTTGCCTCTACTACCAACGTAGAGATATCAACAGGGTTGTTGAACAACTTGGAAACTTCCAAGATTACATTCACATGCTTTTCTCTCTCTCTCTCTCTCTCTGAACCATTAATTATCGAGAACAATACAAAAGTATTGCCCGTAATTTGATCCAAGTGATAAAAGTCCTCCGAAAAGACGTCTATATGAAATATGGCGCGACATTAATTAAGAGATAAATCATCAGCCAATGGATATTTGATTATACGCCAGCCGATGGCAAAAAACTTATTGCGTGACAAATTCACAAGATTCTTTTTGTTTTTGTTTTTTTTTTTTCTTTTTCAATGAAATTTCTATGACCATTCAAAAGGCGAACATGATATCTCTCATTATAATGAGCAATTTGCATGAATACTTTTTTTTTTTAAGAGATTAAATTTTATTTTTTCTATTCATTGATGCTTTATTATTAATAATAATAATCTCGAAAGAAATTCATAAATTTTTAAAGTGAAACTTTTATTTGATTCTCTCAAATTTTTTCGCTCTTCTATCAGCATGTCGCGTTACAAGCCGTCGCAAGGCCGTGACGCTACAAGTTAAGACGTCACAAGCCGTGACGACAAAAATAGGAAAGTTGAAATTTAATATATATGACGAATTATAATAAAAAAAATAATTGTGAGATTTAATTTTTCAATTTTTAAATTGATAAAATATAAAATTCAAATGTTCAAATCTTCAATTGCTAAATATTGTTCTCATTTTTTAACATGCGTCTATTGATTTCCCATTATCATTCCCAGTTTCCAATTATTAAGTTAAGATTAAAAACGCGATTTTAATACCCTTAATTGAATAATTTTCTGAAAATTTTCAGTTAAACGCCTACGGTCCGAAAAAAAAGTTTCACTTGCATCGAGGTTTCATAAAACCACACAATGATTTTTTTAAAGTGACTTTGAAATTTAATTTTTTTTTTTTTTTTAATCCTTTTTGACTAGTAAGGGTCATTTAGGGGTATGACTTTATTATATAACTTTTTACAATACATTATATCGATGGCTACCGTGGGACGTTCCACACGCTGATTGCTCGGGGTCACCAATCCCAAACTTTCGCCGCGCTTGGCATAACATTTATTTTATCTTTTAATTAAGGGAGTTACGGGATTTTTTTTTTATATTTATATGTCTTTTTCGGTATTTGAGGCCATTGAGATCCATCAAAATCTCAAGATCGAATTTTTAACATGAAATCAAATCTTTCTCTCTTATATTAACATATAGGTAAGAGAAAGTAAAAGGATTCGGGCTAATAACAAATTGCTAAAAAAATAATCTTATTCTTTGAGAGAATGCTCTTTAATATGGTTTCTTAATAAAATTGATTTGAGATAGTAAAATCTCTAAGTAATAGTTATTTCTATCTCACATTAATAATTCACCATCTATTTAAGAGGTGAATATAGTAATTTAGATAATAATAGTCCACTAACAACCTATAAATCCACGTTACTGAACCCACAAATTTCCAATCGATTTTTTTTTCCATTAATTTATTTAAATTGAAATTTAATTCTTATTCATTAAATAATCAAAATTTTCTTATTCTCAGATGGATTTTTTTTATTGAGTCATTTTTAAGATTATTAATTCAAATAATCTTTAAATTAAGGAAGTTATTCACTGAAAGTCCTTAGAATTAATTAAATAGCTCTTCCATAGTGATTTTCATTCTTTATTAGTATACAAATATTTTAATTATTTTCCCGTCCCTTTTCATTTAAGTTTTTAAATCAGTTTCACAGTGACAACCTGTTTATTTGGTGGATTTCCACTCTCATTTTGTCGTTTATACAGTAAACACGATATTTCAATAAAACTAAATTGAAAATAAAATATTTGTAAGTTAAAATTACTAAAAAAATTCTATTTAAAATATATAATATAAAATGGATTCTTAATTTTGCATTGTTTGATGGAATTTATCGCTCCTCCACTCATTCTTGGATGGGAACCCTTACTGTAACATTATCAATCAATGAAATATATATAGTAGTAGTTGTAATATTTTTGTGTGTGTGTGTGGGGGGGGGGGTTAAAAATGAGTTCGGGCCTCCCCCTCGAAAAAAATTTCTATATACCCACCTGGCACACAGGGTGTGCAAATAGCCACATCAAAAAAAAAAGTTTTCCATCTTCGTGGCCTATTTTTACTTTCTCTTACCTCTATATATGTTAATATATATAGAGAGAAAATGGATTCATGTCAAAAATTCGATGTCGACATTTTGTTAGATATACACGTTTTGAGGTCCCCTGAAACCAAAAAAGTGGTTTTCACGACATGGTCTGTCTGTCTGTGTGTCTGTCTGTCTGTCTGTCTGGGTTCAATTTAAAGCATGAAGGAATTGAGCTAGGAGGTTGAAATTTTATATTTAAGTTAGGCACCCACCTGAGGCGTGAAAATAAGCTTTTAATTAAAATCAACCAAAGAGTACTAGTACTTTACTGATGTACTTTTTCAGTTTTTTTTTATTTTCTCAAAATTGGTTCCAACGATTTTTTTTTAAATTCATAAATCAATTATTTTTTAGATGCTCTTTAAAATGTATATTCTCATTTTGTGATTGAAATCTTCTTAAGACCAATTTACTCTTGTATTCCATAGAAAAGATAGAGAAATGATTGTCATGGTAACAAAATATAAATATTTTCCCATACTTATAAATTTTACAACTTGAAATTCGAATGTACCGTACTGTCGGAAACCAAATATATCTCGACACAAAAAATCTGGTGTGACAAGCACAGAACACAACTTTCTCTTGCCGAAGGGTAAGAGAAAGTTGTGTGCTGTGCGACTAGTCACACCATATTTTTTTCATTTAGAAATATCAGTATTTCATTATTTTCATTAACAATCAATTTTTTCTACCCGAAAAGAGTAATATAAATGTAAAAAGTTTTTTTCTTTATTAAGTAAATTATGGAAATGAAAAAGAAAACAATATCAGAATCATTTCTCTAACTTTTATTTTAATGAATTCACCAAAACCACAACTAGAATACTCTGTTTAGAATATGTTCAAGTTCAAATCAAGCCCATCCCTCGGGGGTGAATTATAATGAAGTCACTAACTAAAGTTAGATAAACGATGACCTATTGATATATATTATCTAAAAGGGTATTATATAGCTATAAACAAAGCAACACCCACTAATTAATATTAATTAAATTTAATACTTTCCATATAATATTCTATTTCACCGTCTAAGACTTTTCCAATTACCTCTGATATCAGGAGGATAAATAATTACTAGAACTAATTTTTGTTTTATTAATGCTCAACTGAGCTTATATAAAGTTGTTAATTAAAAGTTTTGAAGAAAAAAAAAAATGAATTTGAGACTCCATGGTTGAGGAAAAAAAGTCGTGAGGGTAAATAAGACTCATTTTAGGGTTATAATTATTACAGAAAAAATAATTAAATTAAAAATTAAAAAAAAAAATTAGGATTAAAAAGATTTTCTAATGGATATAGGTATTGAATAAAGTATAGTAGAACTGTAGCTGATATGTTGAATAGGAAAGAGGATGCAGCCAAATAATTGAGCCTCTATTTGGTAATAAACACACTTTATTGGAACGTTTCGGCTGGGATCAACCCTGCCATCTTCAGCCTTCAAAGAGCATATTTAAATTTTATATACATAAATAGAGTTGTCATTTGTTAAAACAAGTTATTTGCATTTTTTGTCCAACAAATGTAATTTTATTTAAAGATACTGTAGGAAAGGAAAATGGCCAATATTCTTTTGAGTTGATCCTTAAAAGGACCTTTGTTTTAATATATACACATTACTTTGTTAATAAGAATATTTAGCCCTGAAAAGGGCTGTTAATTGTAACTATCACTTTTGCTAATAATAAAGCACAACACCTTTTGCTAATAATTAAATTGGCCATTTGGGTCAAAGGGAATAAATGAGACAATGAGAGAAGGCGACGGCACAAACCTGATGCGGAACGCCGCTAGGGCGCTCCAGTATATGTTGCTCCAACGATGACATATGGCAAAAGAGGGAGAGACTCCGAGCCGTCGACCTTTATAGCCTCGGTTCAAAGCGGAGACGGAGAGGGGCGGAGCCCTCTGAAGACATCGAATAGCGGACTTGCCAGTTAGGTCTCTTTAAAAGGGCCCCAACCTGATCCGGATGTCAGTGCAAACCACAACGATCGCCAGACGGATGTCCATGTGTCCATGCATTCACAAGTCGACGACAGAGGTCACTAGACGAGTACCCCTGTATCTGAAGACGACGACGGTGGAATCAGGCTGATTCCACATTACGACGGAATAATCGGCGAACAGACGGTTCTCCATTATTCAAAGACGACTACAAGCCCAGAGGGACAGAGGTCCGCCACTATCCAGGGAAATTGCCGGAGAAGACACCATCATCAGCTAAGTGCGCGTCGCGTTTTCTCTCGCAATCTCATTATTCCCACGCAAGTACAATTATAGTGCCGCTTCATTTATGTAAATATAGTTACTGTGCCGTTTTATTAACTTTTTATAAACTTCTAATTTGAATTAATTATTCATCAGTGTAAATAGACCTTTTTTATTTTATTAATTTTTATATGTAAATAAACTTTATTTTACATTTATTAATAAACCAACATTTAGAATTGTAAATATATTTTTCGCCTTTTATTTTACAATTCCCTACAATACCAACAAGTGATACTACGATTATAAGCCTGAACTTTGTAGTATGACTTGTTGGTATCTTTAAGTTCAGGCTTATAATCAATTAATAAGCCTGAACTTCTTAGTATCACTTGTTGGTATCTTGAAATATTAATATAATTACATTCGTTGGACAAAAAATGCAAATAACTCGTTTTAACAAATGACAACTCTATTTATGTATATAAATTTAAATATGCTCTTTGAAGGCTGAAGATGGCAGGGTTGATACCAGCCGAAACGTTCCAATAAAGTGTGTTTATTACCAAATAGAGGCTCAATTATTTGACTGCATCCTCATTCCTATTCAACAAATGAATATAGGTATTTTTCGTAAAACCATTTGTTGAAATCATATAAAAGGCTTTGATTAGTTTACATACGTATCCTATTTTGTATGAATGATTCTTATCTTGAATATCTTTCAATAATAAAATTTTTCAGCAATCACTCATTTTTTATTGGTTTAATTATTCAAATTATTTTTGATGATTGACGTCACGGGTGCTTGCAAGTTGTCAAAAGGCGGCTGTGTGCGGTCTCTTTATTAAAAACCTAGGAATACGTAATAACTCCTGTGATTGGCTAACTCCATCCAATCACAGACCAGCTTTTAAACGAGACGTGAAGCTGCCGGGTATCTCTTCTCTCGACGCTGATCCATCATATTGTCTAGTAGATTATCTAGTCTACTTGTGTTTAATTTAAGTTCTGAATTTGTTTCGTTTGTTCCTGAAAAGACGCTATCTTTGTTTTTCACATTCTCATACTAAAAAAAAAACTAATCAACTGAAACTTTATTCCTTGATATGATTAAAATGTTTGAAGGGGTCGACTGCAGATAGTTCTAACCCACAATTATGACAAACCTCTCTCTCTCTCTCTCTCTAGCAACATCAATTGAGCAAAGGCCTGTACTAGTTGTACAATTTGTTTCCCAGCCTGATATTGCCATTAGAGTGCTCTGACAGTAAGCAAACAAACAAACTTCCTATTGGTGTTTTGTTTGGTTCCAAAGTTTAAAATTGAAATATCAGAACTATATATTTGTGGGTTTAGCACTAAATGCGCCCGACCACTTCACTTCAATTTTATTCGTCCATGTAATAATATCCATAATAATATTTCATAGAATTAGAAACTCCTTAGGTCGTGCAGTATTAAGCACACTCTCATTTTTTATATTTCTTTAAACCAGTGGTTCCCAACCGGTACCATAGGGTGCCGTTTCATTGACTAAGGGATACCGCGAGATATTGAGATAAATCAAAAAAATTACGCTATACTTAAGCCTAAAGTCTTGTAAGGACCTGAAATAAAATAAGTTAAATTAATGTTATTCCCAACAGTGTGGTGAACTTCAAAAGGTTGTGTGCTTTAAACTATTAAAATAAAAAAATATAAAAGTCATTGGGTAAAGAATTTCAAATTTACAGATAAAACGGGAATGGACGGTATACGTATTTCTTTAAAGGACAGGTGTCTTTGCATCGGCGTCGATTGATTTTTAATAAATCCTTGAAAGCTTCTCCTTCTTCTTCTTGAGTGTCGGGTAGTGATAGCCCTTGTTCCCAGTCGTTTTTTCCCTCTCACTCTCTCACTTCTTGTCTGTTTTTTCACCTTGTCTCCCATTGGAACGGAATTCATCACTTGATGCTCTGGCGTGAATTTCAGTGAGAAGAGAGAGCACTCAGCCTTTCTTTATCTTTGGGTTTTTGCTTATCCCAACGGGACTCATTGCATGTCTTCAAGGCTTTCATTTTCATTTGACAGGGTGATAAAAAAAAAAACAAAAAAAAAAAACAAAAACAAGGATCTAGATTGTTATGTTCATCAGAGATGTTGAATAAAATACTAATCTATGAAATAGGCAACAACAACAACAACACAACCGTTCTCTTTGATCAAATTTTAAACATCCTGTAATATATTAGCGCTTGTAAGTCACAGGAGAAATTTCTTCCCTTGAATATTTATTATCTAAATATCTCGAGTTTTTTTTTATCTAAATACTTTATTCTATTCATCGCTGTAAACTTCTTCATTTTATTTTCATCATTTATTTTTATATTCTAAGAGTAAATATTTAAAATTTTATCAGTCTTAAAAAAAAAGAAATTAATGTTGAGTTGACTCGTAAAATTGATACAGCCCGCATTGTTTATTAAAAAATAAGTTGTTAATAAATTGAAATTAAATTTTTAAATTAATTTCAATTGCAATTAAACCCCATTAACTACAAAAAAAAAAAATCCAAAAAATAATGTTAGGAATTATTCTATTTATTAAGGGTTGATTAAGATTTGTTAGGGGTAAAAATGTTTAAAGGCGGCTACACACATAACTGCAAACTGGACAAGCATGCATGTGCAATCTTTTCCTACTAGCAAACCAGCGTCTGTAGGAGAATTTTGCTCAAGCATTTCATTTGTGCAAGCCGCTTGATGCTCGATTAAATTTTAATCATGCACAAGCATATTTGCACCAGCAAAACTCTAAATAGGCTCGTCCACTTTTATATCCTCTTTACATTTGATATTAATTCATTTAATATTTCAATTTAAATATTAATATTTATTATGTCTCTGTTTAAAGCAAGTGAGTATTTCTTGTTATCTTCGATCCCATCGTCGTCCGAGTTTGACATTTTTAGGTTAATTTTCGGTATTTGCAGTTGCTTGCACAATCATGCTTGTGCCGTGTAGTGCCGAAGGGAATTTTGTCCATGCTTGTACAAAAAGATTGCACAAGCATGCTTGTCAAGTTTGCAGTTACTTGTGTAGCCGCCTTAAAAAGAATTATAAATATTTTGAAAATATTTTTTCCATCTCTAAATAATTTAAAAAATGCTCATTTTTACTTTTTACTAAAATAGGAATTCTTATAATGTATGATTCTTTTCTATCAAGAGAGACAAAGGATTCTCGTTTAGTCGAGTGTTAGACAGGTCACGCGTTAGAGCTCCTTGTTTTTCTAAGCTGTATTTATTTTAAAGTGAATAATAATACCGTATAACTCGCCCCGAAATTCGTCAGCCAACCTACCCCTTTGAGACTTTTTATTTTTAAATAAATATATATAAAAAAATTATCAAAATTATTCGAATTTTGATGGATCTTCACGTTTTGAGTCCCCTGAATCCAAAAATGGTTTTCCGACATGGTCTGTCTGTGGGTGGGTGTGTGGGTGTGTGTTCAATTTTAAGGATGAAGGAATTGAGCTGAGGTGAAATTTTATATTTAAGTTAAACACCCCCCGGGACCGGAAAAATAAGCTTTTAATCAAAATCGGCCAAAGAGTACTAGTACTTTACTGATGTACTTTTTCAGTTTTTTTCGATTTTCTCAAAATTTGCTCCAACGATTTTTTTTTAAATTCAAAAAATCAATTATTTTTTAGATGCTCTTTAAAATGTATATTCTCATTTTGCGATTGAAATCTTCTGAAGACCACTTTACTCTTGTGTTTCATAGGAAAGATAGGAAAAATGGTTGCCATGGTAACAAAATATAAATATTTTCCCATACTTATAAATTTTACATCTAATTCAAATGTACGTCTGTCGGGAACTAAATATATTTCGACACAAAAATCTGGACAGCACAGACACAACTTTCGATTACCGAAGGTAAGTTAATAGTTTCTTATTTTTTTTTAATGAAGAAAAATCATCAAAAAATTCCATTATATTTTTCTTATTAAATTTTATCCGAATCTTTCAGTGAATTATTTGACATGGGCGAAGAGGGAAAAAAGGGGAGGGGGTGTTTATATATTTATTTAAAAAAAAAAGTTTTAAATATTTTCTCTTTCTTGGTTCCCTAATACATTAATAAATTTTTATTTCATAAAGACTATATTTTTGTAAAACTTTTATTTATTTGAGCTCTTTTCCTCTTTGGAATTTTTTCTAATTCTATAATTAATGTTATTTTCTCTTTTTTTCAGGTGTTCAATTTCTTCGCGGCCTTTGCTCTCTTCCATTTAACAACGATCGTAAGTAAAAAAAAAATTGAAATATTATTTTTTTATTTCCGTGGTTCCCAAAGTGCGAATTCTTCGTGTCAATTAATATTTTATTATTTTATTTTATGTAAGCCTTGTCTAAATATTATATTTCTTAATGTTAATTCAAAATATTTGGCTACTACCTCTGATTAATCTTACAAGTAGGGAACAAACAATCCACTCTCCCCTATTATTATAATTTATACATTTTTCTTATTTACAATAAAAAAATTTCACTTATTTTATTTTATCAAACATCTTGAAATTATTATTTTTGGAAGATAATACTCTACTGAATTTTTTCTTCGTTTTTTTCAATTTTTTTTTGAGATTACATTCCAGAATTTCACAGAGATTAATAAAATATTTTATATAATTTCCATTCCCCAATCACGACCTTCATCCGAATATTTCATTCCGATTAATTTTTCTTCTATATACATTTCTTTTATTTGGTTTTCAAAAAACTATCTCTCTCTCCGATGAAGATCACACCCGACAAATTAATAATTTTATTTAACTCCATCCCTCAATCTTCTACTATTTGTTTTATTAAATATAATCATATTTCATCAAATATTAATCAAATCACCCTTACAAGTGAACATTTTCATCTATTTGAAAATTTTTGTCTAATAGTTAGTTCTAAAGTGTCCGCTTTTCATTTTTTATTTAGCCGAGATTAGGGGTATCAAAAAGTTTTTTGAATTATGCATATAAATCGTGATTGATTTGTCCCTTCTTTAAAAGAAATCCATGATATAGTAGTTTTTATTCAAACAATTCATCTGAATGGCGTTTTGGTAACGATCGATGAATTCTGAATACCCCTCAAGTTTAATCTATGGGTTCCGAGCTTCCAAGAGAGCAAATATGTACGTATATTCAAATCCCTAGGCATAAAAATAAAAAAAATACCAAGGATGTTACTTAATTTTGTTTTAAGGTCTTTTGCAACATCTAAGGCCAATATTTATTTCAATTGATTCATTTTAATCTTCTTTATTTTAATCATAAATATTAATAAATGTTCAACATAGAAATTTTGAACTCTAATCTTATTTTAACGAAATCCTAATCTTATTTTAACGAAATGAGATTAAATAGATATCTTACGAAATGATTATTGTATAAAATTTAACCTACAGCCTTGAAATTCTTTTAAAATCTTGGACAAGAAAAAAGTTTCCCTAGGCTTGGTGTAGTTGGTAGCGCGTCTGCCTTGTATACCAAGGGTAGCGGGTTCGGATCCCAGGCAGTCCGATGATTTTATTTAAGCCATTTGGATACCAAATGGCTTAAATAAGAATGCCTGAACCCCCAATAGATATATTAATTAATAACGGTTATCGTAAAAGTCATATGGCCTAAGTTGCCGAAAAGACTGTGTGTATGTGTGTGTGAGTGTAAGTAGGATTTTTTCGTGTACGGTAGATAGAAGAAAATAAAGAGAAGGTGGGCTTGGCCTCGCCAAGACCTCGGCTAATCTCGCCTTCCTCCGCCATCGCTCGGGCGCTGGGAACGCATTTTTGTTAGGAACGCGTTTTTGTTACGTTATATTTTCTCCCAATTCACCCTCCGTAAGCCGCGTTAATGAACTTCGTTCCAAAAAAAAAAAAAGTTATTTTATTTTATTTTTTATCAATTAAGAGAAAGTTGTGGGCTGTGCGACCAGTCACACCATATTTTTTGAAAAAGGGGGGTGGTAAATTGTATGAAGCCCTCACACTACATAAAAACAAATGAAGTTATAAAACTTTCTCAGTTTTTCTTGATCAGAACTAACCCGAGTAAAATAAGAAGATCGGGAAAGTTTTGTAGCTTCGTTGCCTTTTTTTTAGTATAATCCTCCAAAATTAATAAAGACATATTTAGAGTAAATTTTTTAACTCAAAGTCAGGTTACTAGATAGCTACACAAGAACATGTCTCAAGTTTCTCGTTGCTAAATTTAAATATTAATGACACATTCGAGTTAATATTTGCTTCTAAAGCATGCCTTTACTCGAATATTATGTTTTAATATTCAACTTTAATAAAAGTAGCTACAGTATATATAGACTACGTATATATCCTCATATCCGTTGGGGGAACGTTTTACAATAATAATAATAATCTCTTATACAAATCATTTATCGTTGGCTATAGAAATATTCCATTTCCCATCGGGTTGTTCTTATTTCCTTTTTTTTTTTTTTAATTTAACTTTTTCTTCTTTCATTATTATTATTTTTTTTTTGAAGAAGTTTGAAAAATGAAATCGAGAACTCGGGTTGACTTGTGTCGGTTATAGGCTCAATTGCACCTCGTTTAACTATTGCAAATCCAAGACACTAGAAGACATAAGACCCTCGGTTTGCCTTCAATACAAAAGCCCTTCATTTGCACGTGAATTGAGGGTATATAACCGAATTACACGCACAGCCACGCGGCAAGACGTCTTAATCATATTGCCATCCCCCTTCCCTTACATCCCTTTCTTGTTTCTTTATAAATGGGGTTAAGTTAACTAATGTCACCTGTTTTGGTTAGCTTATTTATACGAATTTGTTTTATTAATTTATTCAGTTCTAGTGTTATTGGCTTATAACCAATAGAGATTGTTTTCTAGTATTTATTTAGCACCACGGATGTAAGGGGTATGTAGTTTTTGGCACTTGGGCTATACCATAAAACCCTCTCTTGTGCTAGGACTCATCATTTCACATTTGACAAAAATTGAATTAGCTACCAATATTACTGTGCCTAAATGGTCTTAGATACCGAAAAGATCATTTATAAATTTAAAAAAGCAAACGGGGGACCCCCGCCAGGAACGAAGTTCCTCACACCTTTTCTTCAACTCCGAATAGAATTCAATATGAATATTATTTAAGGTGCGAGTCTCGGGGTGCTAATTTTGGGAGATTCCAGCGGCCACAATTTTGAAGCTATCGACCTCAAATTTTTTTTTAATTAAAGCTATTTAAAATATCTACAACTTCTAGAAGCCCTTTTTTTAATTTTCGAAAAAATAAATTTTTTTTTTAGATTAATCGCATTAAATAAAAGATATTTAAAAAAAATTCGCTCTATATCTTATAGATAATTAAATTAGTAATCATTGTGTCAAAAAATAATTAAGTTTTTGCCCTTAATTAATTGGAATCTTTCAAATGAAATGAAATAAATCCCTTGTATCCCTATGGGAAAAACTAACGCCATCTCTTGCCGCCTAGAGGAACTCGGTAGTGAATCGTCTTCTAACGGCTTTTCGAGCCGCGCACCTTAAAGAAAAATCTGATAGAAATTGATTTTATTTTTATCTGATTTTATTTTTTCTGGCTGCCATCCGCTATCCTTATTAAGTTAAACAGCCATGGATTCTTCATCATTTCTTTTAACAATTTAAAAAAGAAATAGGAAGATAGTTAGACCTCAAATCATTGTTTTCAAAATTTCTATTTTCATTCAAGTTTTTTTTTTTTTATTAATATCTCTCACGCACGCACCGACACACACACAAGTTTAAATTCTTCTCTCTTTAGACGGTCCATTTTTTTCCTCTAATAAAAAATCTTATTAAAACTAATATTATTTTTATACGAGGTAAGAAGCGCAAAGACTTAACAAAGAGAGATAGGCAGAACATCCAGCTGTGTTCACATTTGTTAAACTCTGACAGGCTTCAAGAAAAAAAAAGTCCTTTTATTTAAGATAATATATGTTTCTTTTATTATTTATGACTCGATTATTAGGGAAAATTCTTTTTAAAATATTATTTTATTTATAAGCTCTCCTGGCTCTTTTTAAATAAGGTACACCTTATTAAGATAATCTAATAAGAAAAACACTTTTTTTCATTATAATCTTTTGATAAAGTTTATTTTTTGATTATAATTTTTTTTTTTAACTTTTTTTTCTTGATTAAAGATTGTTATATTAAATTTTTCATTTAAAAATTGTATTTTACTATTTTATATTTTATATTATCAGTGATTCACTTCTTTGCTATTTGGCATGTTATAAGTCTGTTCGAATTTTCGATCATTTTATATCTTATTATATATATAGAGAGAGATATTTTCGTTTTACATTCGAAAGTGTGTAATTTGACTTTGAAATAGCTATGTGGTGTAGTTGTTTGGGGAAAGGGAAAAGGAAGCAAATAAAAAATTCTTTTTTTTTTTTGAGTTTTCCATACTTTTTTTAGTTTTTTAATAAAAATTTCCTTTGGACTTTTCTCATTTTTTCATGTTTGTTTTGTTGCATTTTTGTTGTTGTTTAGGCATAGGCGTAACTAGAGAGGTTCCGAGGAGAGCCCCCCCCGCCCTAAGAAAAATTGAGTCAATATGGGGCCTTCCAGGCCTCCCGGAGGATGTCTGGTCCATGGCCCTCCCCCCCAGCCAAATCCCCTAGTTACGCCCATTTGTTTAGGGGTTCAAAAATATTGAAAATCCGCCCCATTTCCAAAAAACATCTAAGTTACTATGAGAATCAGGAAATATCGACAAAAAAGTTTATTTTAAGACTGATTTCCCTCCTACATTGCAAATGATTTGAATATTTCATCTTTTTCTTCTTCAAGACAGTTTTAATTATTATTATCATTATTTTCTTGGATGATTTCCCTCTAGACCTTATATAAACAAATTCTCCACTCAATAGAGATCAGGATCTATGTTAATCTAATAAAAAAAAAAAAAAAATGGAGAACAAAATAAGGAGCGTGTTTATGTAATAAATAAGCTCTCGGGGTGAGTCTTGGGGCGGCGCCCTTCGGCTCTTATATAAATGACAAATTACTCGGAGGCTGCGCCGCGTGAAGATAGATATTCATGTGCGCTAAGCACTGGGCGTTGCCTGCCTATCTTCACGACGGTGGCATTTGCAAATAACACTCACATTTAGCCCCTCCAAATAGGGCGTGGAATCACCCCAAACCCCATTTAGGAAAAACCCTTGTAAGATGCTTCTCTGACTCTTAGCAAGATTTTAAGAACTAAAAAACGAAACGAGATAGAGGAACATTTGCCAGCTATTTACGTTTACATTTATCTTGTTTATATATAATTTGCAGGTTATAATGAAATCTTCTTAGGTCAAATAGAAATATTACAGTCAAATAACGTAGTTTAATCTTTTAAAACTAATAACTAAATATTTTAAACTCCGAAAAAATTTTATATTATTTCTCTGTAATTTCAGAAAAGAAAAAACTCCCCTTAAAAACTTTTTCCCTTAGCCTAGAGGCTAGAGATGTTGACAAATGTCAATATTAATAACCTAAAAGACAAGGGGAGTTGGTTCGGACCAGACGAATCTGGTGTGACTAGCGCATAGCAGATTTTTTGTGTTGAGATATATTTCGTTTCCCATAGCATCTTAGTACCAAACTTGGATTTTAAATATTGAATGCTTGAAATAAACTATAGTTTTTTTTTTTAAACACTCACTTTTTCCCACTCACACTCACATACACACAGTCTTTTCGGCCACTTTTTACGATAACCGTTATTTATCATTATATCAATTGGGGGTCCAGGCATATTTATTTAAGCCATTTGGAATCCTAATGGCTTAAATAAAATCACGGACTGCCTGGGAGCCGAACCCGCGAGCTTTGGTATAGAAGGCCAGCACGCTAGCCACTACAACATAGCCCGAGGGCAAACTATAGTTATTTTTCAAAATTTTAATCTCTTATTTGGATATTTTATACACAATCGAAAATCCTAAATAAATACAAAATTTCATAAGAATTGGAAAAAAATTAATTGTATAAAATATTCCATGGGGGAGGGGGAGGGGTCCACTTTTAAATCGAAATTAACATGCAGATCCCCATAGGAATTTAGCATTGGGCATATGGAAGAAAGAGCCCGAAAATGAATTTGAAAAATCTTAAATACTTCATTAGTAAAGTGAACTTCAAACAATTTTCAGGACAAAATGAGAATATACATTTTAAAGAGGATCTAAAAAATAATTTATTTATGAATTTTAATCAAAAGCCAATTTTGAAAAAAAAAAAAGAAAAAAAAAAAAAACTGAAAAAGTACATCAGTAAAGCGTACTTAAAACAATTTTCACGAAAATTTGTACTAATAATACTTTTAAAAGGGCATGTAAAAAAATTGACTTTTTAATCAAAATCTTTGGAGTTGATTCGAATGTACCTTACTGTCAGAAACTAAATATATGTCGACACAAAAAATCTGGTGTGACAAGCACAGAACACAACTTTCGATTACCGAAGGTAAGAGAAAGTTGTGTGCTGTGCGACCAGTCACACCAGATTTTTTGGAAGTGAAAATATGTATCAATATATCCATCAAAATCTCGACAACGTTTTTCTGTCATGATCCCAATACTTTTTCTCTATATATTGCATATATAGGTAAGAGAAAGTAAAAATTATCAAAGTGATATATATAAAAAAAAAAATTTAATAAAAATCAACTTTTATTCAAACGGATTTTTTTTTCATACTTGTAATAATAAAAATAAAAAAATAAAAAAAAACCAAAAGATATTTGAAATAAACCGAATGGCCTGGAACAGATCCCTCCTATTAAGAAGTTGTGCTGCACTTTGCAAGTTGTTCTTGAAGGGCGAGTGCTCGCTTAACATTTCTCTTCCTGCCCTTTTCCACCCCTTCTTGAGCAGGTGATAACAAAAGAGGAGTTCAGCTCGCTCACTTAAACTTATTTCATTCCTTCAGTAACTGGCAAAGTTTGAGTTTGAGATAACTGCGAAATCTTCTATAGAATAATAGTTTTTATTTTTACTTACAGAACGTATTGTAATCATACTAAATTTGATATTTTGAAATTTTGATGGATGAGTTTTATCTTTAAAGTTGTGGGATATGGATGCTTAATCAAAATGAAGAGACAAAATCATCAAACGTTTCTGAGACTAACAAATATTATGATAAACGATCATCATTATCCACTGATATCTATTCTTATTTAATCCCTCTTATGATGGAAACAGCAAAAGTTAATTTCTAATAGCCAATAGCTTGAAGGTTTACTTTTTTTTGTTATTCTGATCTTCGGAATTCAAACAAATATTATATAAGTTTAATATTTATTAGCGGAAAATTTTATTGAGGTCTGGCGACTGCATTGCACAATTCAACAGTTTCGGTTTTACAAAAAACCATCATCAGGCCTAAAATACATAAAAGCTACAATAACAATAATATCATAAAAGAATTTTTGTAAGGAAAAAAATTTTGTGTTTTTAAAAAGGAAAAAATTTTTATAATTCGATGTATTTGACTTGAGGGTGTGCATGTAATTTTTATAGCTTTTATTTATTTTAGGCCTGATGATGGTTTTTTGTAAAACCGAAACTGTTGAATTGTGCAATGCAGTCGCCAGACCTCAATAAAATTTTCCGCTAATAAATATTAAACTTATATAATATTTGTTTGAATTCTGAAGATCAGAATAACAAAAAAAGTAAACCTTCAAGCTATTGGCTCTTATTTAATCATTTTTTTTTTTTTGTCTTTTCGGTGATTTAAACTTTAATATGACTGTATATTGTTGTCCAGACATATTTATTTATACCATTTGGTATCCAAATGAATTAAATAAATTCATCAGAGTGCCTGGGATCCGAATCCACTCCCCCAAATCTCTCGCCCAGCGGAAGGGGGAGGGGGTTTTTAAGAAAAAAAAAAAATTGGAGAACAATTTCTCTTACCTTTGGTAATCGAAAGTTGTGTACTGTGCTTGTCACACCAGATTTTTTGTGTCGACATGTATTTAGTTTCCGACAGTAGGGTACAATTGAATTCAAGATGTAAAATTTATAAGTATGGGAAAATATTTATATTTTGATACCATGGCAACCATTTCTCCTATCTTTTCTATGGAGTACAAGAGTAAAGTGGTCTTCAGAAGATTTCAATCACAAAATGAGAATATACATTTTATAGAGAATCTAAAAAATAATTGATTTTTGAATTTAAAAAATCGTTGGAGCAAATTTTGAGAAAATTGAAAAAACTGTAAAAGTACATCAGTAAAGTACTAGTACTCTTAGGGCGATTTTGTTCAAAAGCTTCGTGTCACGTCCCATGGAGGTGCCTAACTTAAATATACAATTTCAACCTCCTAGCTCTTTTCGTTCTTGAGATATTTTGTTCACAGACACACACACAGACACACACACAGACAGACACACAGACAGACACACAGACACACAGACAGACCATGTCGCGAAAACCACTTTTTTGGATTCAGGGGACCTCAAAACGTGAAGATCCATCAAAATCTCGACATCGAATTTTTGACATGAACCAAACTTTCTCTCTCTATATATATTAACATATATATATAGAGGTAAGAGAAAGTAAAAGAAAATATCAACTATCAAATTTTAATAATTAAAAATAGCTGAACGCCGCACAGTGGTTCATTTTCCAAATATAGCTGGACAAAATTAATATTGAAAACAAAAATAACTTTTTTTAAATGGAATTTTATTAAATAATTAATAAAAATTATTTTTTTTTTTTTTTAATTTTTTAGGGATTTTTTGACACCTGTCTTTTACGTAGACACAAAAACCATCTGTAACTTTTCTCACACACTCTGTTACGTGATCATCACAGTCTTGTAATCTTAAATTCTTTATTACAGAGGTGTAGACACTATAGTTTCTAATAATGTTTAATGGCTGGAAATGTATTGAGGAAGGATATAAATGAGGCAGCCAAGAACGCCTCGATTCCCTTTGAATTCCAGATTCGGGCAAATGCATCGCCCATCCTCAGTGAACTATTTAGTGGGAGAGAGTTAAGTCTCCTTTGGTATACATAGTGGTTGTTAGGTTCTACTACGTATTCTATTTAATGTAACAATATGATGATAAATGAGTTTTTGTTATTAAAACTTTTTGCTATTTTCATAGTCAAGATACAATCAAGTAATGTCAAAATATTGTTACATTAAATAGAATACGTAGTAGAACCTAACAACCACTATGTATACCAAAGGAGACTTAACTCTCTCCCACTAGAATAGTTCACTGAGGATGGGCGAATAAATTTTGCCCGAAACGTCTGGACATTCAAAGGGAATCGAGAGCGTTTTTATTTCTTGGCTGCCTGCATTTATATCCTTCCTCACTATAGTTTCTATTAATTCACTTTCACCAAGTATTCACATAAAGTTTTTTTTTTTTTTTATAAAAAACATTCACACTCACACTCACACTCACACACACATTCACACAGTCTTTTCGGCAACTTAGGCCATTTAAGACTTTGACGATAACCGTTGTAAGTAATATATAAATTGTAGGTTCAGGCATTTCTATTTAAGCCATCTGGTATCCAAATGGCTTAAATAAAATCATCGGACTGCCTGGGTCCGAACCCGCGACGTTTGGTATAGGAGGTAGGCACTCTACCTACTACGCCACACCCGGGGGCATTCACATAAAGTTGTTCGAGCGAGTACGTTGTCCATTGCTTAAATTGCAGTAACAATTAAAATTGGTGATATATGGTTGTAATATATATATATATATATATATATCCATGGGGAACATAAACATTTGCACCCTGAGCCATTTGAAAGACGCCTACTGTTAGGCAGCCCAATTGACTCACCACTACATATGCAGTGTCTGTGTGAATTTACCTGAGGTAGGGTTCTGAGGGTCTTTTAGGATAGACCATAAACCACCTCTTTTCAGCAATATAGCGTAGCCTTTTTTTTATCTCAATATTTAAACTTTTTTTTTTAATTTCATCTTGTTATTTGGAAAAAAAAATTAACTTATTTCAAATTTTGAACGAAACTTGCACCCTGAGCCATTTGAAAGACGCCTACTATCCCAATTTTTAATAAAATTTCTCCGATATCTATAGACCTTTATAGCCGGGGGGCCTGGCAACGGAGAAGATCAACAGTCACCACAATCGTTGAGGTTAAGTGATGCCAAGCGCGGCGAAAGCTCGGGATTGGTGACCCCGAGCAATCAGCGTGTGGAACGCCCCCCGGTTGCCATCGGTACAATGTATATAAAAATTTATATAATAAATAAATAACCCCTAAATGGCCTCTGTAGCCGAAAAGGGTTTAAAAAAAAAAAAAAGACAAAAAAAAAAAGACAAAAAAAAAAATAGACCTTTATAATAATAATATCTCGGGCGTTAGAATATTCTTATTAAGAAAAAAATCTGGTGTGACTGATCTCACAGCACACAACTTTCTCTTACCTTTGGTAATCAAAAGTTGTGTTCTGTGCTTGTCATACCAGATTTTTCGTGTTGGCATATATTTAGTTTCCGCTGATACCGGTATATTAGAATTCAGATGTAAATATCCGACCAACGTTTTTTAATGACTTCCAGGACTTTTTATTTATTAATAATGTGTTGAGCCACCATTTGCTTGTAGAGATTTTTACAGGTTATTTGGGGGTACTCTAGGATCTATCTAAAGTTTTTGACCTCGAGGACCCTGTACTAACTTGGGGGGAGTGGGAGAGGGGGTTGCAAAAACCTCAAAATTTTAGAACTTTTTTCATTTTTTATTTTGTTTTCTATCTCATAAACTAAGCATATTTTGTGCACCAGAGTACAATACAAAGTTGTAGAGCATTAAATTTGCTAAAATTTCGTTATTAAAACGCGTATTTAGACCCAATATTAACCGAGCTACGGCCGATCAAATGTTCTATTTGTTTTACATTTCGAGAAATTTGGTCTAACTTTAATCGGCCGTATCTCGGTTAATATTGGGTCTGAAAATTCGTTTTGTCAACCAAATTTTATACTCTTTCTAATTTATTATGAAGGAGTGCACAAAATATGCTTAGTTTAAGAGATATAAGCGAGATACTGAAAAAAGAACACACATTTTGAGTTTTTTTTTTTTCTCCAACCCCTGTACGAATTAAACAAAAGCAAACATTAAAAGCTAAAAATTGAATTTAAGTTTTTTTTTCGGTGTCTAGAAGAGGAATTCGCAAATTCTTTATTTAAAATTTATTTATTCTCCAAAGGGATGGTTTATGGTCTATCCTAAAAGACCCTCAGAACCCTATCTCAGGTAAATTCACACAGACACTGCATATGTAGTGGTGAGTCAATTGGGCTGCCTAACAGTAGGCGTCTTTCAAATCGCTCAGGGTGCAAATGTTTATGTTCCCCATGGTATATATATATACTGTATATATGCGGGTATATAGACATGAGAGAGTTGTTTTTAATTATAGGAAAAAAAATTTTGGAATTTTGTCCAGCTAGAATCTCATTTTTTTTTTATTTTTTCTTCAATCTCTCAACAGAGATTTTAAAACAGAGAAATGGAGGAGACATTGGCAATCTTTGAAAATTTCCACGGCAAGTGGGATTTGAACCCGAGTTGGATAACAACTCCAGATTCGTAAACCACAACTTATCCGATTAGCCACGAGCCTTCCCTTTTGAACCCCTGAGCGCCGGTATTATTTAAAGCTACCCTTTTATAAAAATTCCAGAACGATTATAATATCTTCATTTATCGGCTATATAGTTTCTCGCGTAAAGTGCATTGACCAAAAGCACTTAAGCATTCAAATTCATGGATAGGTTTCACAATGTAGCTTTTGATCAGAGTCAGACTCTCAGGCCTATTACGCAGGTAAATGCATAATAAATTAGTATAATGAATTGAGTCAGCGAGTTAATTATATTCCCTATTATTAGGAAATTATATTATTTATGATACATTTTAACTATGAGACTGGATGATTAAAAATGGAAGAGAAATATAGTGTGCTAAAAATTAAAACATGGCCTGATATCATACTAATATTTAAAATATAAAGCGCTAAGCACTGACTTCAGTTTTATGTGCCTGTTTACCACTCTCGCTGATTGGCCAGAGACAGAGGAAGTGGGGTCAGAGAAGGAAATTTCAAACACTGAGCACGAATAAATTTGATGCATTTGCTCGCCGAAGGCAGTCTTTTTGGCATCAGAGGCAATTCAGACCCCGTCTCAATTTATTTCATTTTATTGAAAAGTTAAATTGAAATAAATTTTTATCCCATGATGCGAACCCTTGACCTCTAGCACAGCGGATGCTCTACCTCTGTGATATGGCCCAAGGGCAATTGTAAGTTTATGAATGTCTTTATTTTAATCAATTCGTGATTTTTTTTTCATTATAAAAAATTTTGTAAAACACTTTTACACCTTAAGAGGCTAATTCACTTGAGTCGTAAGTAAGTGCACATCACACTACACTCACACACATTATATTATAATGTTTTCTATTTGAAAATTATGTAGAGTAAATCCTTAATTTGAATGCATTTTTTAAATTTTAAATTTTATGCCCATAATTTTGACATTGGGATTTTTTTAATCTATAGGCAAAATATTAGATCACCCCTCCCCACAAACTATATAGACTTAAAATAAGGGGGGTTAGTTTTTTTATGTTATGACAACACCCCCCCCCCCCCCCCCCCCCCCGGGGTTATTTTTCAAAGTACAGTATAATAAAATTTATTTTCAGGACTTGTGGGCTTTTTGACATTTTGACTACCATTTTTATAAATAAGATTTTAATTTTATACAAATATTTCTCTTACAATAATAAATGAGTTTGAAATTCGTGAGAATTCAATGCACCTGTAAATATATATAGATATATATCTCTAGAGGTTCTTGGTTCTATTTTGTTTCAAATAATCAAGTTTCTTATAAGTTTAATATAAATTCAAAGATGCGTAGATTTTTTTTTGTAAAAAAAAAATCTATTCAATTAATAAAGTCATATTGTGAATTTTCCGCCTTTTATATTTTTGCATAGAAAAATATAACAGCGAAATTTTGTCTCTTGAGATTAAAACCAAACCGTTACACTTACTCTAATTGCTATAAAAGCCGAATGCTTTGAGAGAGAATTAATCCAAGAAAAAAAAAAATTTATCCTGTTCCATGATTATACAATATTTATTCAAAATCATTTGAGTTGAAATTGTAAATTCAATTTTTTATTTTTTTTCCAAATTGATAAATCCCAATTGCATTTCATTCAAAATCATTTGACGCTCAAAATAACTCTTTTAAAAGCATTAAAATACAAAACTTTTATTAAATTTATCTTTTTAACTCTGTTCAGTTAAATTTTTTTTTTTTTCATAGTTTAACAATTTTTCAATTCATTTATTTTTATTCTTCTCTCAGGGTTTTTTACTTTCTCTTACCTATGTTAATATATATTTAGAGAGAAAGTATTGGATCCCCACCTCTTTTTCTAAATTAATCAATGTAACTTAGAAAATTTTCATCGTCCGAAACGGGAAACGAACCACTGACCTCTATCACAAGAGGCCAGTATTCTATTACTGTGCTGTAACCCAGGAGCCCCTTAGGGGGTTAATTGTTGGTGCTTTTTAAAAAATCTTACTTAACTCCGGTAGAAAAAACTTAAAAGAAATTTTGCTATTTGTTTTACATTTTATCAACTC
Source organism: Euborellia annulipes (assembly GCA_023213315.1). Taxonomy (NCBI): domain Eukaryota; kingdom Metazoa; phylum Arthropoda; class Insecta; order Dermaptera; family Anisolabididae; genus Euborellia; species Euborellia annulipes. Next base: position 64,418 of record JAKCPI010011882.1, on the reverse strand, counting down.
ATTTCCTGATCCTTCGACTAAATTTTGGAGAGGGGGTATATTTCGATTTTTAAAAGGAAAGTCTTCCTAAGGCTTTTCAACTCAATACGAGCTTTCAAAAAATAAAACCAAAAAGTAATGGTCTCTGTCCAAAAACATGAATGTAAAAATAAGTGGCCAAGTACTATTTGGTTCATTGAATGCTTTAACACAAAACGAACTGAGATCATTGTGGTTGCCAAGTTATGTATACTAAAAATAGTATAATTATTTGTATATTTTATTTTGTTGCTTTTCCTATAGCAAGTATTTATACTTGGCTATTTTTCAAATTTTGAGTTTAATTGCTTGTAATATGAAATTAATAAAAGAATTTGATTTTCGGTTTAACTGTGGTTTATTTGTAAAAATTACAACGTTTCGGCCACTCATTCTGTAGCCTTCTTCAGGTACGATTCAGTTAAGATAATAAAGGTTGCTACATTTGTGATAACCTACAAAAGGTACAAAATAAAAATGACAGTCACACAAGGGCGGATACAAGGGGGGGGGGGTAAAGGGGGTACTTAGCCCCGAGATTAAAAAAAAAAAATACTTTAAAAAAAAAAAATTATTTTTAATGTAAAATTTTAAAAATTAATACTTAAAAATTTTACTTGGGTAATGGAGACATTGCAGCCAAGGAATTAAATAAAAAACTTTTATTTAATTATTAACCGTCGACGTTTCGGTCGCAAATCACGACCTTTCTCAGGACGAGTTAATAATTAAATAAAAGTTTTTTATTTAATTCCTTGACTGCAAAGTCCCCTATACACAATTCAAAGTCTACAGCCACTTCTCATCACTACTTAAAAATTTGATTTGTATTTATATTCTGGCAAACAAGTACAGAATGCGCCTTTAAATTCTTCAAAGAAGCAAATAGAACTTCGCCACTTTTTTACAATTAGGATTTTGGTCAGATAGTAATTTTTCTAAAACCTACTTTCTTCGTATTTATGATAAAATCTATTACGGGCCATTGAATACCATTGAATAAAACATTTACTAAAAAAAGTATAATGAGTAAAATTACCTTTTATTAAATAATTAATCACAAGTCATTCAAATAACAATATCTTTTATCTTTTAATTTTTTTCCCCTCGATTAATTTATTACTTATTTTCTTAGATGCATATCCACCTTTTGGCATTTATTTTCTTAATGAATTACATTAAGAAAATAAATGCGATTCTCTATCATTTTTTTTTTATTGATAACAACTAACCTATTAAACCCCCTTCCCCTTAGCAAATCAATTTTACTGTCCTCGATCATTGACTCTCTTATCTCTTATCCAATTTGACGTCCCTCTTATCAGCACACTTTCTTTGTTCAGCACCGCATTTTGAATCGAACAAGTGAGAAAACCTTATTATTTTATTGAATATAGGTTTTTCACTTTATAGCAGATAGAGTTATAAATAAGAAATGAAATGGGATCGTATCATCTAAGGATTTTTCATTAAATAATTCTTTCACTAATATCAATAGATAGGAAAATTTCAAGCCAAAAATATTAAACAAATTCGCAAAAATGGATAAATTTATGAAATGAAGAGTCTAGGATCAAAACCTGCATTACCCACTTTCCTTAAAAGAGGAAGAAATCCAACAAACTATAACGCAATATGTGATGGCTTTTAGAAATGAAAATCAATTTATTTTTTGAGTTGATAACAGAATGTATTTTATATATTTCTTCAAAGGGCACGCACAGGTGATTATCTTCAGTTATATCTGCTTTGGGACTTTCAGTAAAAGCTTCAAACTATAAGGAAGAGTTTCTTAAGATTTCAGAGCTTCTTCAGTTTTCCTCGTAGTTTTTACAAAGCACGATGTCTTTAATTTTTCCAATTTTAAAATTGAACATCCTCCTATGAAGAACATATAAAATTTGCAGGAGAAATAGATTTCATAACTTTACCTTTCTTGATTACTGTTTTATAATTGCCCAAGTCTGAAGCATATAACCATTCTTATGAGAAAATTCAGTCACGTGGTCAACGAAATCCACTCTGATTAGTTGTTTGGAATATTTCATGTTTTTGATTCTTAACTTCAATGGAGATTGCTGTTTTTGAAATTAACTCTTAAATTTAACTTTGAAAGAAATAGTGATATTGCCGGTTTTATTTATTGTAATTCGATATTTTTAAAAAGAAGAAAACGTGCTCTAATTTGACATAAAATTGGAGATTGCACGTTTTTATCCTAGATGTCTCAAATATTGTAGAATAATTATGGAATTATTTCATTTGAACTCATAATCGGAAGCATTAGTTCGTTAGAAAGTTTAAGAGAGAAGGTTATTCAGGGCCGTGGCCTTCTCTCTCTCTTATATACAAATTAGGAGCTGCTTCGCTTACTAAAATAGTACTTGAAATCGAATGGTGTATTTTTTGGTATTGACTTAGGTTAATTTTTATAAAATAATAAGGACAAATTTTATTTATTATGACCTAATAGGAAAAACACATGTTAACATTATAAGTAAAATTTTAAATTAGTAAAAAAAATAAAATAAATATAATGAATAATACTCTCTGAATGAAAGAAAATATCGTGAGAAATTCTTATTATTTTTCATGGACTATTAAGTGACGATATAAAATGTTTTTCTGGATAATGATCCTCGTTGGAACATCCACAATTAGCTGATGCACTAATTAACACCCTAATCTTTTCTTATCACGGGTTACATTGTTTCCTATTGTTCTTTTATTACTTTAATATACATCCTTCTTTGTTTCCTTTAAAGTAAAAGTATATTTAAGAAAAAAAATTCCTTAAAATATCTGGAGTGAGCTTACATCGATTTTCTAGTATTTTGTTAAAACTTTTTAACGTGATTATCTCAAAAACTATTCAAAGATATAAATACAATTAATAGTTACGCCTAACAAAATAATGCTCCAGCCGAGGATCGGACCCGATCCAACCAATTTTTACTTATGCAAACTAATAAATATTGAATCGCTGATAATCCAATGTCATTAAGACACTGAATGAGAAAAAAGTGTGAATATTAAAAAAATAAATAAATACAGAAAAAACATTTAAAAATATGACAAGAGAAACATTTTCTCAAAAGATCATCCAAAAAACTTTTTCTTTTTCTTTTGATTATTATTATATTTACAATTAGGTCACTTTAATAAAGGTTATAAGTTATATAATAACGTAGAATAAAAAAAATGAAATAACTCGTAAAATAGATTAATTTAATTAATATCCTATCTGCGCATTTCTATCACAATTGACGGAAAGTCATCTTGTTAATTTAATAATAGATCATAAAATTAATAACATTATAACTTATTATATTCCTCTAAAGCCTAGTTTAATCCAATTAGTGGCCTGGCAACCATTTTGACTCTAATGTTGTTTGTTGTTATTGTTGCAGGCGTGGAGAGAACCAGAAGGGCGGTCACGTGCACTCGGTAAGTGCAATTAATGTTTTAATAAACTATACGCTTTATACTAAAAGTGAGAAAAAGCGTCCACGGACAAAAAAAAAAGTAGTAAATAGTAAATTTCAAAGGCTCTTTTAAAAATTAAATTTTTATTTATTTATTTATTTATTTTCATTTATATTGAAAATATTTTAATTTCAATTGCAAGAAGTACGGCTGTTCAAAATAATTGATTAATCGATATTTTCTTAAAAAATAATCGATTATTGAAAAAATATAATTGATTATATTCCATAATCGATTATGAAAAAGACCCGAATATTTCCCTATAAAAAAAGCGGTAAAATTACTTTAAAAAAAAAGTCGAATGAAATGGATTTTATCGATTAATCGGAATAATCGATTATTTTTCATAGTCGATTATTTTTTTCGATAATCAAACACCTTTTGCAAGGAGAAGTGGCTTAATGTATAATTAATAATGAGGAGAAATAAGTATAAATATTCTTTTTTCTGCTTTATTTAATACAAATGCCAACATTTCGGCCGATTCTTCTGCCCTTCATCAGGCCATGTGCTTGAACCAGAAGTCATGCTATTCCGCAAATGTTCGCACCTACAGTATGTCAGGAGTGTCAAAAGCTCAAAGCAAACATAGTACATATCCTGATGAAGGCCGTAATTATTTTTTTCTAGAAAATTCTGCTTACTTTTATTCAAATTCCATTACAGACCTTCAAATTAATCTCCCTCGGACAAAATATAACGATTTCAGCGTTTCGTTCACTGTTGAAAACATTCCCTAAAGCAGCGTTTTCCAAACTGTGAGGCGCGCCTCCCTAGGGAGGCGTGGACTAGTCTAAGGGGAGGGCGGACTAGTCTAAGGGGAGGCGCGAATATTGGCCACCAAGATCAATTTTCCAAACGATTGCTAGTTTTATAAATAAAATTATAAAATAATTTAGAAGATTCTGGGACGGAGTTTTTAATTAAAATAATAAATATGAATAAATAAAAAAAATATTTTTATATATCTTATATTTATATTTTTTAGTATTAAAAATTTTTGTTTTTGTATTATTTTTAAATGGGTGGGGTGGGGGAGGGGACGTCATACGATTAAATATTTTTAAGGGAGGCGTTGTAACATAAAGTTTGGAAACCACTGGCCTAAAAGTAAGACTCATTCTAGAAAATTATACCTACTATGTGTAAAACCCAAAAGCGAATCCAGGGAAGTTTTTTAGGGCCTTTGACTAGACGCGAAGCTCGCCGAAGGCGATAGCATTGTTGATTATTTTATATTTTAGAATTGGATAAGGGGTTGAAAAATTAAAAAAAATGTTTTTTAAATTTATTTTAGCTAAATCGAAGCCAAATAAATAGAAAACACTCAAAAAAAAAAAATAACGTTGATTATTATTTTGATTAGTGGGGATGAAGGGTTGGAATTATAAAAGAAAGGCCTTGGAATATTCCGAATCACTTGTTGACATTCTTTTCCATCTCTAAATATAGTTAGATTAGAGTAAAAGGTATTTTTTTTACTTTTAATAAAAAGGGAATTGTTTTTTTCATCTGTTTTATTCCTATACAAAGAGATAAGAGAGGCGACGAATTTCTCGTTCAGTCGAGTCGAGAGCGTTGCCGGGTTGCAGGCGCCGACCTCGTGTCTTTTTCAGTTGTGTTTAAAGTGAATCAAAGTGAATAATTAATATAGTGTAACCCACCCTGACCTCACCGTCAACCAGCACACCCCCTTGAGTGCCTTATTAAAGGTAAATATTATGCATTTTATCGTTGAAAAAAAAATGATAGAAACAAATAATTTGACTGCGAAAAACGATTCTTTTGAATATGAAATTAAATATTTTGTATTTCACTAAGGGTAGAGGGAGAATATAAGGGGGAGGGGGAGTGTAGGTGTCATTGAAAAAAAAAATTTATTTTTTTATTTTTTATCATTTTTTTTTAACACCTTTTTTTCTCATTCACACTCACATACACATTCACACAGTCTTTTCGGCAACTCAGGCCATATAAGACTTTTTACTTTTACACAGGGGTGGATTAAGGGTTGGAAATTAAAATAAAATAATTTCAAAATAAAATACAAATTAAAATACTTATTTATAAATGTATTCAAATTATTTTGAGAGTAATTTCGCGGTGAAGGCTCGCATTTCCTTAAAGGGGGGGGGGTGTATGAAGGCATTAACCAGGGGGGGGTTAATGCCCCATCCCCAATAATGCACAAAGATATTAATGTTTTTTTAATACTTTTACTAAAAAATAATTTCATTCCGTTTGAGTTAAAATTTATATTCAATATTTAGCAAATAGTATAGTAGGATAGAAACATTTTAATGTCATTCTAAAATTTCTTATTACTGGGGCGGAATTAATTTTTGAAGATTTCGAAACTCTCATAAACAGATAATAATAAATAACCCTGGGCAACTTAGGAACCCATCGAATCCCTTGCAGAATTTTGTAGGGATTTTTTTCATTAGGTAGAAAAGTAAGATATGATTAGAATTTTACTGGGGTGAATTTCCGCATCTTTTTGTATATAGAACTAATCTCAACTCGGATTTGAATTTTTACTTTCTCTTACCTATATGTATAAGTTAATATACCATATATAGAGAGAAAGTATTGGATTTATGTCAAAAATTCGATGTCGAGATTGTGATGGATATACACGTTTTGAGGTATTAAAAATTTTTGTTTTTGTATTATTTTATTAAATGTGTGGGGGGGGGGAGGCGTCATAAGATTAAATATTTTTAAGGGAGGCGTGGTAACATAAAGTTTGGAAACCACTGCCCTAAAGCCCCTTTTTGATAGTCTGTTGAGTACATCCAAAATTTTGTTGTTTAGTTCTCGATCACTCTGAAAAAGCCGATCCTGAAGCTCTTTTTTCACACAGCGCTAGGTCCGGTGAATAAGGTGAATGTGGCATCACCTCAGTGATTTCACGGAGATCCGGGCGAACGGGACCATAAAATTTTGACACCTGCAAAAAGCCTCGTTCGTGCGTGTTCAGGGCCAAAGAAGGTCGAGAAACACAATAGAATGCCAGGCTGAGATAAGGGCTTAAATTGACGACAGGAGGTTTTGACAAGGACAATATTTTGACTCGGGATTGTATCTTGAATCCTGATGGCGCAATGTTCTGTGCATTATCTTGGTGAAGGATCCCATTTAAGCAAGATGTGCTCTTTTTGTTGCAATTTCCCTTCCATACTTCACAATAATAATTCGCAGTAACAGTACGTTGCTTATCCACCACGTGATCGAGGGCTAAACAACAAAATTTCAGGCGTACTCAACAGACTATTAAAAAGAGGCTTCAGGGGAGTGTTTTCCACAGTGGACTGAACCTTGGCTGGAATCGTTGTATTTTGTCCGAGAGAGATTACTTTCAAGGCTGTAATTGGAATTTGAATAAAAGTAAGCAGAATTTTCCAGTAAAAAAATAATTACGGTTATTTTTTGAAATCCCCTCGTAATTGATTTCGGTTGCCTTATTTCACAAATTCAATATAAATTTTATTTCATTAAGTTAGTGCTTTTTAAAGTTTCTCACTTCCCAATTTATCTTTGTATAGAAGAAGGGTGGTCAACCAATATGCTCGGACTTTTATATGTAATAATATAATCATTAAATAGATTAATTACGTCCTATATGTGAACTAAAATTTTAATCGGATTTATTTCACATCAAACAAATGATAATTATTTAGTATTATTTTATATATTAATAGTACCAATTAGGTAAATTAATAATTCACTCGAATTGATGAATTTTAGTTGAAAGAACTTTAATACTTAACTTACTTCTTTAAAAAAAAGTTTTTTTTTTAACTTTTTTTTTTTTTGAAAATTTGAAAATTTTAATCTATTCTCTCACTCTCTTTATTAAATTAATAATTATATTCATAGAGAGAGGTCTCTTACAATTTGGTTAGCCAAATATCTTTTAAATGGATTGGCATTAAAATAGATTATAATGATCTATCCAACCAATTTTGGGTCATTATTATGGAGATTAAGTTGCGGACTTATTATGCATTTGAGGCAGATTATTTTTTATTCTAAAGTCGAATTATCCAATTGAAATTCAAGCTTTCAAAATTGGTCTACTGAAACGTGACACAGGATCCGGATGTTTTGATTAAATTCATATATAGCTCATATAATTTGTATTTCTACTCCTCCCCTCAAATTGAATGAATGGATTAAATTATTTATTACAAATATATAGTAATTGGATTTTCATCTATGTTTATTCTTATATACACAAATCTAACAACTTGTTCGTAACCCTGTGACCTACTGAATGAGATTTAAACTTGTTAAACAATAAATCCACTCGATATAGTCATCTAAATTCACTTTTAATTGCTTTTCTATTAATTAAAATTTAAAAGAGCAACTTTAAATTAATTTTCATCTCTCTTATCTAAGAAATCACAGATGTTTGATCTACGTTTAATTTATAAAATTATTGTTAATTATTGAATTGATTTTTCTTTAAATTATAATTTAAAAAGAAACTGAAAGGAATTAGCTAATAATGAATAGAACCAGTTCAAAAACTACCTCATAATTTTTTTAAACAGTTCTTTTGTTATCCATTTTTTTTTTTTTTTTTCAATAGATAATAACAATAAGACATATTCCGAGATTAAACACCATCTTTAAAACGAAATATTTACAAATAAAATGATGTAAGATTGGTCCATTTAAAGCTTGTGTTTTAAGCAGGACCCGAAGGAATTTTGCAGCCAGAAGATTAAATAAAAAAAATATTTTATTTAATTGTTATTCGCCGACGTTACGGTCAATCACGACCTTCTTCAGGGCAAATATTGTCAACTATACACGATCTTCATTGAATCAGAGACCCCAAGAAGGTAAATGATAAATTTTTTGTACATATCAAATTAAAAAGAAATTGTATATGATTACAGTAGACATTAAAATACCTTAGAATGTGTATACTTGACAATATTTGTCCTGATGAAGGTCGTGATTGACGACCGAAACGTCAGTGAATAGAATATTTTTTTATTTAATCTCCTGGCTGCAAAGTTTGTCCTGATTAGATCTCCACAGCCATAAAACATTAACTTGTGTTATAATATCCCTCACTGTGCCATCTATTGCAATAGTATAGAGACTAAAGCCCGGTAGTTAGGCAGCCAAAATGGCACACGCACACTAAAGCTTTCTTGTCTGTGTTAGAAATACCTTTTTCAAAGCAGACAATAGAACGAACGGCCCTTTTTAACAAAAAAGGTTAAAAAAGGCTGTTCGGGCTACCATGTGTGTGTCATTTGGGCTGCCTAACTACCGGGCTTTAGTCTCAATACTATTGCAATAGATGGTATGTCTTCCAGAGGTATTTTCAAATTAATAGTCTATATATAAATTATATGCTCAGGGGCCCACATCGTGTGGGTACGTGGATGGCGACCACGAGCTACCCGAGCTGGGACTGGCAGTACTGTTCTTTACATGTCTGTCCCTTCTATATTTTCAACAGTAGTCAGACTGTGCCACGGGCTGGCCTGTTCTATTTCATCCAGTTTATTTGAGTTTTGCGCTAGGCGCCGCGAATATTACGCGCGGTTAAACTGTTTTGCTATTATAATACAAATATAACATATAATCTACAAGGGCCGTAGTCAGAAAAAAATTTCGAAGGGGTTAGGGAGTTTAAATTTAAAATATATTTTTTTATAATTTCTAAGAAAGTTGAGCCATAGTTTTTAAATATAATTATTTTTTTGTCCGCAATTTAATATATTCCACATTTAACGTTTCGGTAACTAACTTGCCTTCCCTCTCTTTGGAGTCGACACCAGCGAGGTATTCAAAGGATTCAATTTACGGTTGTCAGCCCCTCTAGGGATACCGGAAAAGTACACTGGGAATAGAAACTCTTCTCTTATGGGCCATAAACACAGATTTCTTCATCGATAAAAGTTAAATACGGCTATTAATGAGATGGCTTTGAATTTTCGATTTTTTTTTCTTTTTTTAAGCGCTGATAAGGGGAAACAGATCAATCATTTTTATTTCGAGAGAAAGACGATCCACTATTTCATGTTATTTATTTATTTATTTTTTTTTCAATTGCGGCTTCTTTTTTTAAATGCCGCTAATAATGACATATCTCGATGTTTTATTTAAATGCTTCACACTTTGTTCGATTGTTTTAATTTAATTACATATAAAAAAAAAGTGAGCTTTTAATTCCCAATTGATTGGTGCTTTTGTAAAATTCATTTGATAATACAAAATGAGGCGCAAAGTGGCACTACTATTTTGTAGTCGCAACGTCTCGCTATCTAAGACAATTCCACCGAGACAACAGGCTTTTAAAGTAGACGCCGGTTAAAAATTTACAACCAATTTGCTATTCTGGACTTTTGGAATTTTTTTTTAGATTCTAAATAAACAATTTCATTTGTTATTCATAAAATCAATTGGTAATTTCATCATTAATATTTGTTAACGCTTCATATAGCTGAAAAAAGTAGATACCGCCTGGAGTTGAACCACGAAACTACCGATTTGTACTCGACATGCTTACCAATTAATATAAATACACTGAAAAAAAAAACCTTGTAAATTCAATGGAAATCCCTTCAATTCATTCCGAAACCGTAATGAAAATGCGTCAATGAGGTTTCTCGTCAATTCAATGGGATTCCTTGTTAAAACGAAATTGAAGGTGCATCTTATAATTTCAAAAGGTTTTCCTGTTGAAAAAAACTGACAAGATTTCCTTTAAATTTAAAAGGAAATTTTGTTAAAACGAAGTTGACCGTATTTACCGTAAATTTTAAAGGAATTTTTGTTGAAACGAAATTGACAGGATTTCCTGTAAATTTTAAAGGAAATTTTGTTGAAACCAAATTGACAGGATTTCCTGTAATTTTTAAAGGATATTTTGTCAAAACTAAATTTACTGGATTTCTTGTAATTTTAAAATGATTTTTCATTTAATTTTAAATTGAATTTATTTCAATCTGCTACAGCTACACTCGACGGAACACAGGTTTTTGGCGTGTTGATTAATTTAAGAGATTTTTTAATTATTTATTTTAAATATATTTTTAATTTTTCTCAGGTCAAAGATATGCATTATTGTTTTACGAATGACATGAGAAAAATCAAACATATATTTAAAAAATAATTAAAAAATTTTTTAATTAATCAACACGCCAAAATCCTGTGTTCCGACGAGCTGTGGCAGATTGAAATAAATTCAAGTTACAATGATTTTTTTGTCAAAAACAATTTGACAGGATTTCTTATAATTTTAAAAGGATTCTTTGTATAAAGGAAATTATGTAAAAAAATCAAATTTACAAAATTATAACAAAAAAAATGTTTTTTTATTTTACGAGTTAATTACAAAAAAATTACAATTCAGTTGTAATGTACACCAAACTTATATAAATAAATACTTTTGAAATGAATTATCAAGATGTCTTATTTTATAAATAGGCCTATTAATAAGTTTTGAAACATATTAAAATATCAAAAATATGTATTTATTTTTAGATAATATGAAAAAAAACAATAGAAATGTCATTTTCAGAACCATAGGATGAATTGTTCATTTGTAGATGCTGAATCTTCGATTTTGTATTCTGAAAAAAAAAAAGTTTGTTTTTTAATTCTACCAAAATTTGTTTATATTCTAAATTTTTAACTTGTTGAGGTCGGCCTGACCAAGAGAGCGAGAAGCCCTCTTGGCCTAAGGTATTGTATTTGGTTCTTTTGTCTCTTGAAAATAAGGAATTTTATCTGAAAGAACCCTTTTCCCACTAATGTCAATGGCCGAAAGCCTAAAACGTATGCAAGAGTTTTTTATTCAAAAAAAATAAATTGTATAAACACTAGATAATATTTTGAAACATTTTACATTTTGTTTTATAACATTATATTTACCTTTTAACGTATGAAACAGACCTTCTAAATCCCACTCAATTAGAATGTGATATAATTTTAAATAGTCTTCATTGAAGTCCTGGAAGTCAAGCACAAAATTTATTATAAATAATATATTAAAAGAAAATCATAATATATTTTGTAGACGTACCTTGGTTTTTTGCCATAATATGTAAGAAAAAAACAGGACTCAAAGAAAATTTTGTTAGACGTGCCGTGAATAAAAAAAAAAGTACAAATATTTTTCAAAATTAAAAAAGTATATATGATAGAAGATATCAACTCGGATTTCAAATATTCAAAGAATGATCCTGGAAAAGAAATGTAGTCTAGTCAACTCAAGCTAGTCATACTGTCTGCTAAGAGAGAATGACGAGCTTTGAGTTAGAGTAAGCAATGGGTAGGTAGGTAGGTATGGAGGGAGTTGCCTTTTTCTCAGGTAAAATAAGAATTTAAAGGTTTTTACTGTCAAATTTAAAGGAAACCTTGTCAATTTTACAGGATTTCTTTTTGAATTAGAACTCGATGAAATTTCCTGTAAAAATAAAAGGAAATTTTTTCATTTTTACGGTATGAGTTTGTCATATAGAACTTGAGGCGATTTCTTGTAAAAATGAAAGGAAAATTTGTTAATTTTATGGGAAGGTTTGTTGAAAATTTTTAAAGGGATTTCACTTTAAATTTACAAGGTCGGTTTTTTTTCAGTGTAGGGGAAAAATTCATTATCCCTTTAGAAAAGATGAAAATTAGCATTATATTAAATAGAGAAGTGCGGTCTAGTGATAGGCCATCTGATTACAGTCGGCAGATCCCGGCGGTACCTACTTTTTTGGCTATTTGAATTAACCCGCGATGTTTGGTATAGAAGGTAGACACGCTACCAACTACTCCAAGCCCCGTGGGCGTTGGTAATGATCTTTATTAATTTTGCAGTTGTGGTTGTTGAGTTTTATCAAGGAAGAGTTTCAAAAGCAGAGACTGGCAGCCAAATATCTTTCTTTAAATATTTTATTCGGCCGACTTTTCGGACTCGGTAGAGACCATCTTCATATACATTTTTTTGGGCGGTCTATCGAGACCGAAACGTCGGCCCAATAAAATATTTAAAGAAAAAAAATTCGGCTTTTGCAATCCTTCCTTGATAATGAACTTTATGTTTTTTGATGCTGGTTGCAAGGGCGGATACAGGGAGGTGCGCAAAGTGGGTAATAGTTACTCCCCTTCTCCCCTTCCTCCCGTGATTTGAGAAAAATATTTTTCTTTAAAATTAAATTTTATTTTAATATAAAATTTTAAAAATTAATAGCCTTTCAAAATAAGATTTAAACTTTCGACCGTTGGTTCTCGTTGAAACATTTTGTAAATTAAAATTAAATATACAAATTAAACACTAGGTTATTTGTTTCAAAGGTTTTATTAATTAAAAAAAATTAACATTGATGATGACAAAGAATTGTCGAAATATGTATCAAGTGTTAATTTTTTAATTAATAAAACCTTTGAAACAAATAACCTAGTATTTAATTTGTATATTTAATTTTAATTTAATATTTCAAAATTTGATTTGTATATATATTCTAGTAAACAATTACGAAATGCAACTTTAAAGTACCGAAAATAAGAGAAAATTGTGTGCTGTGCGACCAGTCACACCAAATTACCCCCGTTCTCGCCTCCCCCGAAAAACTCCTCTAGATCCCCCCTTGGCTGGTTGTTACTGTTTTCTTGGCACGCCCTGATTGGTCGGTGAACTCATATCCCTTTCTAATTATTAATTTTTTTATTTTAAAATAAAACTGACCCGATAGTATTTGACTAGAGCACATTTTCTCTTCTCTAAATTAATTTGATTGATAGAATAAATCGTTAATAATTAATTTGCCAATTAATATAAAGAGGATACTTTGATCTCTCTCTTGTTATTGAGGCGTTATAAGGGAGACAATTAAATCCATCTAAAGGCGAAATGTCAATAATTATGATGAATTAGCTAGGGCCGAGAAGAGTGGGTAGGAAAATTGAATTTTCACTTGCAAGTGTTTCTAAGTGTGATGGTTTAATCCCTGAATTTGGTTTTGAAAGGGGATCGAAAGGTCGATTGGCTCTCAATGACTGACAACCAACTGAATCCCCGGGGCATAAATATTCCCTCATTTTTTTTTCTTGAATGACTGATTGACTTGAGGGGTTTAGAAAAAAAATAAACCTTTCAATTTAGAAAATAATCCTTCATAAATAAATATATGACTTAACCTCTATATGATAATATCCTGCCATGAAATTTTAATGGAAAACTCTCTCTCTGATCATAAGTCTTTTTTTTTTAAAGGGGGGGGGGATACATTTATGATTAAATTAAATCCTTGATTAAAATCGTGCAAAGATTTGTGGGGTGTTTTATCATCAAGTTTCATTGAGATAAATCTATTTTCCTGTTAAAAAAAAAATGTTCTACTCATAACAAGTAAGAGCAAGATTTAAAATCTTTAATTAAATGTTTTCAACAAAAATTAAAAAAAAAAAAACTTGAGAGATATTTTTTTCCTCTTGTTAAAAATAAAACAAAATCTGTTTAATTTTTGGGCCAACTTTATTTAGATTATAAATAATACTGTTTCACATTAGTGAGCAAAAGAAAAATCAAAAGTTCATTCGCTTCATCTACACACGTGAGATCTGTCTATTATGCTTAGAAAAGTTTAATTTATTGCTAGTTTATTATAAAAAGATCAATAATAGAAAATTTATTTTAAGCTTTTGTCTACTTATGAATGTGTAGACAAGTAAAATGTATATTCTCATTTTGCTTTCAAAATTGTTTGAAGCACACTTTACTCTTGTACTTCATAGGAAAGATAGGAGATATATTTGCCATGGTTACAAAATTTAATTATTTTTCTATGTTTATAAATTTTAAATTCGGCCCTCGGGCTTGGTGTAGTTGGTAGCTCCTCTGCCTGGTATACCAAGGGTCGAGAGTTAGGATCCCAAGCAGTCCGATGATTTTATTTAAACCATTTGAATACCAAATGGTGAGTGTGAATGGGAAAAAAGTGTGTGTTAAAAAAAAAAATTAAATTCTAATATATCGGCGGAAACCCTTAATAAATAAATGTCGACACAAAAGATCAAGTGTGACAAGCACATAACACAACTTTCAATTACCGAAAATAAGTTGTTTGCTGTGCGACCAGTCACACTAGATTTTTTTTTAGTTTCCTACAGTAGCCTATACCTATTACAATAGAAATCAAGATGTAAAATTTATAAATATTGATAAATAATAATAAATGATTTATGCATTTTTATCAAAATCGTTCGAGCAAATTTTGAGAAAATAAAAAAAATCTGGTGTGACTAGTCGCACCAGATTTTTTGTGTCGACATGTATTTAGTTTCCGACAGTACGGTACATTCGATTTTCAAGATGTAAAATTTATGTTTATATTTTGTTACCATGGCAACCATTTCTCTTATCTTTTCTATGGAGTACAAGAGTAAAGTGGTCTTCAGAAGATTTCAATAACAAAATGAGAATATACATTTTAAAGAGAATCTAAAAAATAATTTACTTTTGAATTAAAAAAAAATCTTTGGAGCAAATTTAGATAAAATCGAAAAAAACTGAAAAAATGCATCAGTAAAGTACTAGTACTCTTTGGACGATTTTGTTCAAAAGCTTCGTGTTACGTCCCAGGGGGGTGCCTAATTTAAATATAATATTTGAACTTCCTAGCTCTTTTCGTTCTTGAGATATTTTGTTCACAGACACACAGACAGACAGACCATGTTGCGAAAACCACTTTTTTGGATTCAGGGGACCTCAAAACGTGTATATCCGTCAAAATCTCGACATCGAATTTTTGACATGATTCCAATACTTTCTCTCTATATATTAACATATATAAAGTAAAACTGAAAAATTCATCAGTAAAATACTAGTATTCTTTGGCTGAATTTGTTCAAAAGCTTCCTGTCAGGTCCTAGGAGGATACCTAACTTAAATATAAAATTTCAACCTCCTAGCTCTTAGTTCTTGAGATATTTTGTTCACAAACACCCACAGACAGACCATTTTTCGATCTAGTTATAAAATTCATTATTTCCTAAAAAATAAATCTTACTTGATAAATTTTGATAGATGCATAAATCAACTTGTTTATTATCTACAGAAAAAATTATAAGCGTGATACGTCTGATAAAGGAAAAAATGGTAAGAATGTTAGAAAATTGTTTACTCGTATGTTTTTTTTTTCTATAGAATATTGATATAGGAATATATTTACATTGAAGGTTTGATCTAAATCTTAGAAGAAGAGAGGCTCCTCGATAACGGCAAAGCTATTCGAATGGTTTATGCTCGCTTGCTTTTTTTTTTTTTTTAATCTTTTTATTAAATTCCAAATACACCCCTATGGAATGTGCCTTCTTGGCTCTTCGATCTAGTTTTTATTTAGATCAGATCCAATGTCAAAAGAAGTATTTTTCAAAAAAGAAAAAAAAATCACCTTAGGCATCTTTATTTAAATTGAATTCGTTCCATTCGACAAATAAAATATCGTAAAAAAAAAAGAGTTGATTGTTTTGAAAATATTGAAATTGGATAAAAACGTTTTATGAGCCATCTGATTCAATAAATTAAGACCTCGGGAAATAGGGGTGCTCAGCTAGGATGATTTGGGTACGAATCCAGACGCAGCCTGATTTTTTTTTATTAAATCACTAAAAAGTAAATTAAACCGCCAGGGGATCGGACTTATCAGAGAACTTTCAGAAAGTATTGATGCTCTTTTTGAACCATATCGAACTTCACTTATTTTAAATTTATAAAAAAAAAAAAAAATGTTTTTTTCATAAACTTACTAAAAAAAAAAAACGAAGATATCTGCTGTTTCCATCTATAAAATGAATGTTAAAAGAGAGTTGGGATGCATAAATTAAAAACGGTTCGTTCGCTCTTTTTTTTGCGATCGACATGTAAAGTCAAGTTAAGCCAGAGATGAAATACCTCGGCTGCTAGTTGATTGATTCCATAAAAACATCCTCCACCCTCTCTTATAGTTAGCCACCCTCTTTTACCTATAGGGGGTTTCAAAATTATAGTATCATATATTACATCTTTCATATTATAATAAGTTGTTATTATTACTAGTTAGCGGGAAAAGTCTTTCGACTTTTGTCAATTTTGAGGCTATTCCAGATTTTCTTAGATATCTCTACTGATCTCACAAAAAGAAACGTTTTTTGAGATTTTCAATAACGACTTTTGCGACTGTTTTTTAGCTCTTTGTTACTTCTCAGAGACTTTAAAAAAAGCGACTTTTATGACCGACTTTTGATGTTTTACATCTTTAATTCTAATATATCAGCGGAAACTAGCCTACGATACATATATGTTGACAAAAAAAAAAAAGAAAAAAAAAAAAAAAAAAAAAACTGGTGTAAAACACTTTCAATTACCGAAGGTAGGAAAAATTTTAAACGTGATAAGAAAAACTATATTAATTAGTTTTTACTTTCTTTTACCTATATATAGGGAGAAAGTATTGGTTTCATATCAAAATTTCGATGCCCATGTTTTGAAGGATATACACGTTTTGTGGTCCCCTGAGTCCAAAAAAGTGAATTTTGCAACATCGAAAACAAAATATCTCAAGTCGAAAAGAGTTAGGAAGTTGAAATTTTATATTTAAGTTCCTTACCTCCCTGGGACGTGACAGGAAGCTTTTGAACAAAATTGGCCAAAGACACTAAATATATCTCGACACAAAAAAATCTGGTGTGACAAGCACATAATAAAACTTTTAATTACTCTAGATAAGAGAAAGTTGTGTGCTGTGCGACCAGTCACACCAGATTTTTTGTTTCAATTGCGGGCCAAAGACTAATGGAAAATTTGATATTACTAGAGACCGGATTTTAAGCAAAATGCTTATTGCTCAATTTTATAAGCAACCATTAAATATTTAATTTCTATACGAATTAGGAAAAACTAAGTGTATTGAGACTGCATTTTTTATGCTTTTTTTGAGTTTTCATGCTTTTTTTCCCTTTCATGCTTATTTGAACTTATTTTACGAATATTTATAATTTTTTTTTTTTTATTAAAAAATACACTTTTTCCCATTCACACACGGATACACCAGGGACGTATATAAGGAGGGGGAGGGGGCCCGACCCGCCCAAAAAAAAAAAAAAAAAAAAAATTTCAAAAACTCCGCAGTGCGAAAAAATATAGCCCTGGAAAAAAATTTTTCATCAGGGTGAAAAAATTTGGTTCCGCAAAAACAAAATTTTTTGCAATTTTTCTTTAAAAAAAATTTGTATACGCCATTGGTATGAGTAAAAATTGCTTATTAGATGCTTTTTTTCAACTTTTATGCTTATTTAACAACTTATTATTCAAGATTTTTATGCTTTTTTAAGCACTTTTTTTCCATTTTTTATGCTTTTTTGTCCGGTCTCTAGATATTACTAATCTTCAAGTTTATACTCTTCTTGAAATTCAATTTTAACTTGGACATAATTATTTTACTACTACTGTACTTAACCGCCTCGCTAAGAATCAATCAATTCGCTAGAAAACTTTTGCAATTTTTTAAAAATATTTTTTTTTTTTTTTACAAAATAATCAATTATCTTTGATAAACAAAATTCTTGGAAGGAGAAGAAAAAAACGTTTCTTTCTAATCTATTGACTTTTCATTCTATCAAAGATATAAATTTTTCATTTTTAATATATCAGATGAACTTTTGACCCAGGCGGCGACTCCTGTTGCTTTTGCACCTCCTGTCACCTTTTTTCTCGCCCCACCCTAAAACTGACTAAACGTCAATTTCTCGAAATTGCAGCTCATCTCAAGCGAGCTATAAAACCTCCAATTTAACTCATTTCACTTGCCAATCGCTATTTATTTATTTTTCATCCTTCTACTATTTATTATAGTTTGAAATTTTTCTTAAAATAAATGATAAGCATATAAACATCGTATTTTTGTTTTGTTAATAAAAAATTGATATATATCTAACAGACATAAATAAAAAACTTTTATATAAAATATTGAATTTATGAAAGTCGCGTGGAAGAAAAGAAATATTTTGATCCCTATTGTATTATCTCTACGCCTGGCTAATATATCACTATTTATTTTAAATTTTATTTTAAAGATTTATATTCTCTATTTTCACACTTTTCTGTCTTGAATATAAACTAGCAAAAAGGCTCAAGAGAATTTTATTTTCCTCTTCTTGACATTAGTTCATTTTCCATTATACTGTATCTATGAAAATTATGTCCTATTTGTTGATAAAATTTCTCTTTTTTTTATTATATAGTCTATCATTTTCAATTCAATTTTAAATACAACCTTTTACAAATAGAATTCAACATTTTTCCAGTCAATCAAATATAATAATTTTTTAATGAAATTCACCAAATAATTTGGTCGTCAAAAGTCAGGCATTTAGGATCTTAAAGGCTAGCGCACCCATGGGCGGAGCGACGCGACGCGACGTCGCCCGAATGCTCAGAAGGACATTCAAGCGACAAGTGTCGCTGCGCTTCGCTGTCTTCGTGTGCGTTCGGAAACTGTCGGTAAAGATCGGAACCCGAATTTCCATGTTCCGATAAGAAAATAAAAGTGTATTGTTGTGTCACGGTTTTTCAGGAGCAACAATCTTTTTCCTGCATCGGAGGCCATTTAGACCCCGCCCGAGACATTTTTAGATCTAGTTCTTATTTACTTAAATAAAATTGAAAAATAAATTAAAAAATTCATATATAAAAAAAAAAAAAAAAAAAAAAACGTCGCCCAAGTGTGCGAGCTCACAAAACTGTCGCGTCGCCCAAGTGTGCACTAGCCTTAAAGGGTTAATCATGGTTTTTCTATTCTACCTATATCTTAAATTCTTATGTTTCGACTTTTGAAAGCCATTCATAAAAGAATACAGTCAAATACCTTAACTTGGGACAGTCAAAGTTCAGCATGGTACCACCAGAAAACTTAAAAGATATTCTTTATTTTTATAACATCATTTTTCTGGACAAAGTAAATATAGTGAACTATAAAAGATATCTCACTTTCCTTTTGGAATTACAGGCACCAACCCTTCCTCTACAAGATTATATGGGACTAAAGTCATTCTGTGACTATTATTTTTTTCGATTTTTGGCCAACTTTTTTCAAATCTAGACCACTGTGCGAAGCATTTTGGTTGCCTAAGCTCAAGACTTCACTCTCGAGCATATCAGGCACTTGTGGCGCCGACTGAACTTTCAGTTTTTCTGTCGTTTTAATAAATATAAACAAATTACAATTTTATATTAGGGAATCTCATTTTTATTGTACAGTATTATTTATTCCTGAATATGAATTTTCTTTAAAGATGAAAGTCTAGGCTGAACAATTTATAAAATTTGTTATATCTCAAATAAATATAATTCAATTTATTAAGAATAATGAATAGCTTAAAATCGCTGACAATTCTTAACTCAAATAATAGGCTAATATTGAAAAATTATTTCTCTTTTTTTTTAATTAGATTTTCATAGCATTTAATATTTCATTTTTTGGTAGATGTCCAAAAGCTGTCTCTATGCTATAATTTATGGCTGGAGCTTTAAAAAGAGATGAGAAGGGGCGGGACAGCCAACAAGGATAAAAAAAGATATAATTTTTATTTGTTTTCCAAGTTTCGAACATGTCATACTTTCCATCAAGATTTTAAAAATTTTCATGACATTAATTAATAAATTGATATTAGTTGAACTCACACAAAAATATGCTTAGCATAATGAATATAAATTTATTGCATAAAATATATTTTTGCTCAATACAACTTTGGCCTCTAAATTTAGTTTTCTAACCTTATATAAATCAATACTAATTTATTTACTCGTTGGACTGACGATTTTAAGGAAAAAAGTTGCCTACTACAAGTATAAAGTTGTGATAATAACAATAATAGTATTTTTAATTTCATTTTATTCTTCTTTCAATTTTTTAATCAATTTTATTTTATTAAGCTCCCTAAATTATTTTAAGGGAAAAAAAATTTAATTTGATTTGTTTAAACAATAATATACTCTTTATAAAAGCTGGCTTAAGAAAAAATTAATTAAAATCTTTTAACAAAAGAAATTAGAACGCCTTGATGGTAGAATTTTTAATTTTGTTCGTAAGTACCCGAAAATTTATGATAATTGAAGAAAAAATGCAATAAGCTCATAAAAATTCCCTTTAGACCGTAGAAAGGTATTTTATTAATCGAAGAAATTAACGTATTGGGGTGCCAAAGGGCTGGATGGTTGGTTGGGCCTCAAGTACAATCAATATTCGAGACCCTGAACCCTTTAAGATCATTTTTAAATGGGAAAACGACGACCCGACTACCAGCTTTAAGGTAATAGATGATGCTAACCTTTGGGACAATGGAATTTGACGAGGGAGAGGGAAAAAAAGCAAATCTATTGCTCACGTTGACATGATAGGATGCATATGTTGCAATTGATGCAGCATCTTTGGCCAGATGGCTGGGAGCATGCATAATTTAACAAAATATGATTGATCTGTTTGTCAGAAAAGGGATTTTTTTTTTATTGTGTGAGAAAAAATGTCAATAAACCTAAAAATAACTTTAATAAAGATTTTTTCAATGAAATTTTGTATAAAACTGAAATTGGGAAGAGCAAGTATCGGTGCAACAAAAAACAAAGTCTTTGGATGTCAGATGCTGAAGGTGACGTTTCGGACGAAATTTATTTGTTCATCTTCAGTCCTTACGGGCTTATATATAGTTTACACAAAGTTGTCTTAATTCTTGATGCACAAAAGACCGTGCACATGTATATATTTTACTTTCTCTTACCCTATATATTTGAAATATATAGAGAGAAAGTATTGGATTCATGTCAAAAATTCGATGTCGAGATTTTGATGGATCTTCACCTTTTATTTTAAAAGGGCGAGAATATAATGTAATCTCGAATAGACTCTAGTCTCTATAAATATACATGTGCACGGACCTTTGTGCTTCAACGAGGAGAGGGAGTTGCTGTGACATCCCGTCCTGTGGAAGGGACGTAAAGAAGGTTCCCTCTGAGTGATGCATTCTTCGAAAAACTAGGACATCTTCCCTAGCATAGAAGAGGTTGGATAAAAGGAACCGGGTGAAACCATAAAGGATTAGTTCACTAGCTAGAATAGGAGGAGGAGTTAGAGGTAGGAAATAATGTAACTTCAGGTGGTGCCGGTAGATGGCCGGTTGGGTTTGAGGTGTGTGTTCTTCCTGCACTTAAGCACCGGGGGGGGGGGGGGGGGGGGGGGGGGCCCCCCCGCCTTTATTCTCAACTTAAGATGCACAAATAAATTTCGTCCTGAAACGTTACCTTCAGCATCTGGCATCCAAAGTTTTTACATTTCTCTTACCCTATATATGAAACATAGAAAGAGAAAGTATTGGATTTTTTACTGCACTTGTACTTCCCCTTCCTACTCGTAATTTCTTTACCGTCTAAAGTGGCCTAATGCACATGTATCGTTTTTAATAGAGCTGGAGACGATTTTACTGTTTATGGTGAACTGGGAAGAACCTTCTCCGAACCTATTTTCTATCTTTCAAATACGCCAAACGGACACCGTAGGCCTATAGTATTCTATCATTGTCCGCCAGCAGGTTTCTTTTTATAAATGTAGATCTAGAAGAATTTAAATTTCATAAGAATTTTATTTTAATCAATTCTTGAGCATTAACTTTCTTGATGTTAAATATAACAATCTCTATAATCTTTTTGACGTGACAACGTCTTACAAATCATGTGTCTATAGAGGCAGGTTAGAGGGGCATGCACGAAAAAGTTTATCGGCTTTAATAACTCTTCTGTCTTAAGAGATATAATTATGGGAAATATACGGTTAGAAAGAATGAGTTTTCAGCTAAAGATTTCACCATTTATTTTTTTCCTACCATTTTATTTTACCGTGCTGCGGTAAATTCTAATTTGAAATTTTAAACCCCTGTAGATTCCGAACGGCTAATCAGATCAGACTAAATGTGATGTCATTTGGTGCAGAAAAGAAAACCTCTAATAGAATAAATAAAAAAAATCCCGAGTAATTAACTCCAAAATTAGTTTTTTTCTCGAAAAACCTCATTTTTTAGGCAAAAAAAATATCGAAAAATAGCCCTATTTATGTAACGCCTAGCTACTTGACCGTAAAAGCTACATTAAATCTAAATATAGTTTTAGAAAGAGTGGTCCAATGCCCAGAGGTAATTTTTTCATTTTTTTTTGATATGACGTCATTTTACCGCATGAGAGCACTCGGCGGGATTTCGTTTTTCGAAATTTTAAACCCCTGTAGATCCCGAACGGCTAATCAGATCAGACTAAATGAGATGTCATTTAGTGCAGAAAGATAACCTCTAATAGAATAAATAAAAAAAATCCCGAGTAATTAACTCCAAAATTAGTTTTTTCTCGAAAAACCTCATTTTTTAGGCAAAAAAAAATATCGAAAAATAGCCCTATTTATGTAACGCCTAGCTACTTGACCGTAAAAGCTACATTAAATCTAAATATAGTTTTAGAAAGAGTGGTCCAATGCCCAGAGGTAATTTTTTCATTTTTTTGATATGACGTCATTTTACCGCATGAGAGCACTCGGCGGGATTTCGTTTTTCGAAATTTTAAACCCCTGTAGATCCCGAACGGCTAATCCGATCAGACTAAATGAGATGTCATTTGGTGCAGAAAGATAACCTCTAATAGAATAAATAAAAAATCCCGAGTAATTAACTCCAAAAATTAGTTTTTTTCTCGAAAAACCTCATTTTTTTAAGCATAAGTCGCCCTTAATGGATTAAAAAAAGCCACACCTGTCATATATTGTTTCAATGAAAATGTTTGAACATCTTTATTTATGAAAACAAACTACTGGTAAAAAAACAAAAAACAATACTTTCTCTCTTTATATTTCAATATAGGCAAGAGAAAAAATATAATTTTTTGAAGTCAAGCAAAAGACGTTGTCACGTTAAAAAGCCACCGGCTGTGTAGAAGACACAGCCAACACCTAATTTTTTTTTTTTATTTATTTTTTGATTTCCTAATAATGAGTAGATAAATAAATTAATTTTTCACAGTAGCTAACGAAATTGACTCGTAAAAATGTGTATAAAATATTATTTTAGAGTTTAAATTAAGTTAGTAAAAAAATATTATTTTTTCTCTCTTCGGTGTCTGTATATGTGTGTTTGTGTGCTGGTGTGTGTGTGTGGGACCCCTTTTTCAACTGACAGACGAGATCATATTTTCTCTCGTTGGTTCTGTTTGTTTTTTTCATAAAAGCACCGAATAGATGATCTATTTCTATAAACTTTTATAACTTTGGATTCGCTCGTATTTTATCGGATGCCTTCACTGGATTACTCTGACCTACGATCTATATTTAAATTATATTACAAGCCTTCAAACTCAAATGTCTTGTTCAAAATAGTCGAAAATGGAAATTCTATATTTTTTACTAAAATATTTATTCCGAATTTGAATAATGTTCTTTTCAATTTTTTTTTTTTTTTTCATTAGTAATTTCAGAAAGTTATTTAGTAGTCACGTAATTTACATTCCTCTGATGAGTACAATGTTGA
Organism: Euborellia annulipes; assembly: GCA_023213315.1. Classification (NCBI taxonomy): domain Eukaryota; kingdom Metazoa; phylum Arthropoda; class Insecta; order Dermaptera; family Anisolabididae; genus Euborellia; species Euborellia annulipes. Next base: position 40,358 of record JAKCPI010011882.1, on the reverse strand, counting down.
GATTTGGTCAATTTGAACCCCAAAAAACTAGTTATTCTTCTTTTTGTATAGAAGTCCTTTTTACTCAATCTTCAAGATTATCATATTGACCTAGTGAAAGTATTTTAGCTAGAGATTAGTACTATGGTAACGAAATTTAAATATTTCTAAATTTTACATTTTGAATTCTAATATATCGGCGGAAACTAAATATATGTCGACACAAAAAATCTTGAGTGACAAGCACAGCGCACCAGATTTTTTCTTACGGATATTTTCCTTATTTCGTATTAAAATTCAAATAGATACCGGTATAGATAGATATTTAACATTTCTTGCTGGCGATTTTATTTCCCATGAAGAAGATAAGATGATGCTCAAAGCGTCAGCTGACAAATGAGTTTTTTATTTTTATCACCTGGTTGCCCACCGAGACTCCCGCCTTTTTTATAAATTCTAGATAAAATTTATTATTATATTAATATTACATAACTCGCCTCCTATTGCCCAACCCCTCCCTTGGGATCCCATTTTGAATGGGGATTTTGATTCGACTCAATCGGATTGGAAGTTTCCGAGATAAGCATTTAGAAGCATTTTAGTCAGCGATAACATCAATATTATACTGCTTATTTTTATGGTTTAATTTAAAATTTTATTTTTTATAAAATATATACCCTACATTAAAAAAATATATATGTATAAACACTGACGGAGGCTGACGACAATTTGGTTATTAATCAATGATAAAGATAAATTTGAAAAGTCCATTTATTAATATCATTTTTCATAACACTATTAAAACCAATGACGGAATTTATAGATAATTCCTTCTGATTGTCGCAATTTTTATTTTAAATTTGATCTAGATATAGAAAAATATAAATAAATTCTGTTTTATATATTTTATTCGAAATTGAAAAATCCTACCTCCATTCTATAAACCCGCGCTTTCCTCTTTATTTTAATCAAAACTCAAGAATTTTTGGAACGAATTTCTTTTACGCGGCTTACGGTAGGGTTAATTGCTGCTCAGGGGCCCATATCTTTTGGGTACGTGGATAGCGACCACGAGCTACCCGAGCTGGGACTGGCAGTTCTGTTCTTTACATGTCTGTCCCTTCCTTCTATATTTTCAACAGGCGTCAGACCGTTCGGCTGGCCGGCCTGTTCTATTTCTTCCGGTCGCAAAAATCCTATTCCGCCAAACCCGCACTGGGGAATAAGACTAGAAAGGGGTTAATTGGTAGAAAACGCCACGTAACAATAAGCAGCAGTAACAAATATGCGTTAGAACGCCCCAGCGCCGGCGGAGGAAGGCGAGGTTAGCCGAAGCCCAGGCGTGGCCACGCCTACCCTGCCACCACCTCTGGAAATTTCTTTCTTTCTCTCTATCTCTTTCTATATTATTTAAAAAAAGAAAATAAATAATTATTTTCTTTTTAAATTAATATTCATATTAAATTTTATTCGGAGTTGAAAAAAAGGCGTGAGGAATTTCGTTCCTGGCGGGGATCCCACGACTCCACACGTTTGCTTTTTTATAAATTTATTTAAGGTTCGCTTCTCGAAAAACCGTTAGAAGACCATTGACTACCGAGTTACTCTAGGCGGCAAGAGATGGCGTTAGTTTTTCCCATAGGGATACAAGGGATTTATTCCATTTCATTTCAAGTTTCCAGCTAATTAATTAAGGGTAGAAAATTAATTTTTTAACACAATGATTACTAATTTAATTATCTATAAGATATAGAGCGGATTTTTTTAAAAATATCTTTTACTTAATGCGATTAATCTAAAAAAAAAAAAATTTATTTTTTCGGAAAATCAAAAAAGGGCTTCTATAAGTTGTAGATATTTTAAATAGCTTTAATTTAAAAAAAAGATTGAGGTCACTAGCTTCAAAATTGTGGCCGCTGGAATCTCCCAAAATTAGCACCCCGAGACGCGCACCTTAATTGAATATGAGAGTATAAAATTTAGAAATTTAAAAATTAGGTCATTTTGTATGCTTAGCTTTAATCTAACAACTTTTTTTCTTAAGTGACCTCATTTAGGTAATAATAAAAGAAAAAAGTGCAACCGCAAATGTTTAAGGTTTGGCACGCTACTTTATTTTTTTTATATTAAATTTAATCCAATTTGTAAAATTCGCCTGTTCGTGATGAGCTGTTTATTTCTTCCCTCTTCCTGCCCTTCGTCTCGGTGCCAAATAATTAAATTAGTCTACTTGTTGGTGATCTTTGGCCTTCGCCTGTTTCTCAACTATCTTCTCGCTATCCTCATTGAAATTTAAATTTATTCCACATCCAAGTCAAGAATGTTAATCGCTTTATTTAATTATTTTTTTTTTTTTTATGATTTAAATTAAATAAATGTCAGCGAATTGTGATTCATTTAGTTAGCTATTTAAAAAGATAAAAAAATATCTTCAACGGTTTATATTCATTAATTAAATTCACAAATAATTTTACACTTTTACCTTACTGTTTCAAAGAATGTGATCTTGCTATTTCACAGTTTTTACACTGTTTTAATTTTTAATCAAATACGACTACGGTTCTCTTCTCTCTCTCTCTCTCTTTCTCTCTCAATCTATGTTAGTATATATTTTGTGATGAACAAATCTCCAACAAAGAGGTTTTGTATTATGTATAATTAAAGAAAAAAAGTGCAACCGCAAAACTTATCATTATCATAAGGATTATATGTAAAAATTTTTTTTCTATTCTAGGCCTGATGATGATTCTTTGAGTAACCGATACTGTTAACATTTGTGGGAGTCTTTATTAAAGATTTCCCAAAATAATTATTTTGTAATATTTATTTAAAATAAAAAATCTTAAGGGGGTTCAGGAGCGACGTCTAAACGTACTTAAAAAAAAACTAGATTATTATAAGGAATTTTTCAATGCGGTTTTTACTTTCTCGTACCCTATATATGAAATATATAGGAGAGAAAGTATTGCGATCATGTCAAAAATTCGATGTCGAGATTTTGATGGATATACATGTTTTGGAGGTCCCCTGAGTCCAAAAAAGTGGGTCCCGCAAATTGGTCTGTGTGTGTGTGTGTGTGTGTGTGTGTGTGTGTGTGTGTGTGTGTGTGTGTGTGTGCGTCTGTATGTGTGACAGATTTTTAGCATGAAGGAGTTGAGCTACCGGATTGAAATTTTATATTTAACTTAGGTACCTTTGAAGAATCTCAAAATAGCTTTTGAACAAAATCGGCCAAAAAGTACTAGTACTTTATTGATGTACTTTTTCAGTTTTTTTCGATTTTCTCAAAATTCCCTCCAAGGATTTTTTTTAAAATTCATAAATCAACTATTTTTTAGATGCTCTTTAAAATGTATATTCTCATTTTGCCGTTGAAATCTTCTGAAGACCACTTTACTCTTGTTCTTCATAGGAAAGATAGAACTGGTTGCCATGGTAACCGAATTTAAATCTTTTTCTTTTTATTAGATTAAAAAAATCAATTATTATTTAAATTCCCATTTATTTTTATTTTATTTGTGTCTTTAAGGTTGTTCGGATAGTACATCGTAAGTCATAATAGAATCTAAATTTTTTTTTAAATAAAATTAAAATTTGAATGCCAAAATTCCTTATTATAATTTAGTCGTGACCTATCATAGTTTATAATTGGATTAAGTTAATAATTTAATTACCAAAAATAATAAATGAATGACTTTCGACTTGAGCAGTTTTTCACGTAATATAGAACTGGCAACATTGCATTCATCAACTATCTATTTTAAATCTTAAACGCCTTAAATTTTATTTTATTTAATATATTACAATGTTTAATGCAAATCAGTTTAAACACAATGGACGATTTGCGAGAAAAAATATTGTAAAATTGAAAAAAATGTATCTGACATAGAGATAAGACACTTATGTTATGCGACGTTGCCAGGCTGGTCTGACTCTCGAGAATTCATTATTTTTAAATATTAGCGACTGTCATTTTGGAGAATTTTTTTGACTTTCTTGTTAAAATATCTTTAAAAGCGGTCGGCAGAAACTTTTGGTTTTATTTTTAACGTATTCCTCGGAAGTGAATTAATAAAATGTAAGTTTTTTTGTTTTTGTATCATTTGCACAGATGCCTATATAATTCGATATGTGTGCGTTTCGTCGTTATTCCCCATAGGCTACATGTTAAATTTCAATTTTTTAAAAATTAATTACACGATAACCCTGTGTCAGATCTGCTTCAAAATTTTATTTTATACGTACTTGATAGTGATTAATAACATATTAAAAAATTAGCTTTTAATCTACCAAAGTGCTTTAATGTCCGAACAACCTTAATTGCTTAGGAGAAAACATATATATCTCTCTCTCTCCACTTGCAAACATTATCGCCTGTCTCTCCCCACCTTCTCTCATAGGCCTAATGTTAATTTCCTATAGGGATTTGTATGTTAATTTCTATTCAAAAGGGGGTCCCCTTTGAAACTTTTTACGCATTTAAAATTTTTTTTTCCAATTCTTATGAAATTTTGTATTTATTTACGATTCTATATTGTGTATAAAATGTCCAAATATGAGATTAAAATTTTGAAAAATAACCATAGTTTATTTGAAGCAGTCAACATTTAAAATGCAAGTTTGAAACTAAGGTGCTATCGGAAACTAAATATATCTCGACACAAAAATCTGGTGTGACCAGCACGGTGCACAACTTTCTCTTACCGAAGAGTAAGAGAAAGTTGTGTCTATGCGCCAGTCACACCAGATTTTTTTTTAAATGAATTAAATTCATAAGAGATTATTGGGACATCGAGCTATAATTTTTTTAATGACTTATTAAACAATTATCGTAATTAATTTTTTTGTTATCAAGCAAATACAAAAAACAATCTGTCCCAATAATCTTTAATTTTTTTAAAATTTAAAAATGAATTTATTGTTATTATTATGCCCAATCGCACCGCACAATTTAAGTATAACTTAAAATAAAGTATCAGCAACATGGCAACGTTGTAAATTTTAGTGATATTCTGCTGATTTATTTGTGATTTAATATTATAAGACTTAAACGATACTGTTATTTATTAATAAATATATATTGGGGGTCCTGGCATCTTTATTCACGCCATTTGGGTCTTGAAACATGACTTTATTTTCAATCAGAGAACGTGTTATCTTAGCAACGAACGTGGTTAGCAACGGATGACAATGAAAGTGTGTTAAATTTCATACTTAACCCCCAAATATTTAAGCCCTCGATTTCGGGGGCTTAGCAATGACTTAAGCTAAAAAACAATATTGATAATATAATATTAATTAACTAATAATAATACATTTTTTGGATTCGATTTAGATTTTTCTTATAAAAAACATGAACAATATGAACTATATTTTCGAGGATGATCTATATTATATTAGAGGAGGGTCTGTCGGTCCATCCGTCTGTCACGCTCTGACCAACATCCCGTTGGAATTTTGAAACGAAATTTTGCAGTCTTATATCAGTAGAGCTGTGTTTTTCAATCTTTTTGAATTTACAGGTTGAAAAAATTCTGGCGATTCTCTTGGTTCATAGACCGACAAAAAGTTTATAAATCAAATGTACTATGTAAGTTATATGATTTTCTCTATTTTGGTACCTATTTCCCTTCTCCATGAAATTGTGTTTTTATTATCGTGTAGAACTTTGCCTTTTTCCTTTTGCCGCCTACCCTCCGTGTAGGGCTTCGCCACCCTCTAGGGGTCCCGACCCACAGATTGAAAAACACTGTTATAGAGTGACATATCGTTATTAATATTTATATATAGTAGCCTATATATAAAATTGCTATTAATTAATCAAAAATCATGAAAATTAATATTTTGTTTCTGATTTTCTCATTTTTCTGAAATTAATATTTATAAACAATATGTATTTAATTTAGTTTATGATTATTAAAAAGAAAAAATTATTAAATTAAAAATAAATCACCAGAATATCACTAAAATTTACAACGTTGCCAGGTTGTTGATACTTAATTTTAAGTCATACTTAAATTGTGCGGTGCGATTGGGCATTAATCACATATTAATTAAGAAGTTTTTAAAATAAGATTGGTAGATATATTTAAAATTTATCTGTCAAATAGTTAATCACTCTTGCACAAGATGGCAGGCTAGTCTAACAGCCGATATAGAATTAGCCTATATATGGCCTATATTTATAAATTTTTATGCTTTTATAAAAGATACATAGTATATAATAACATTTATAAAGTATTTATTATTAAAAGATCAATGGAAATCAACCAAATCCATTAAATGATTAGCTACCATGCTGACATCTCTTGGCAAATTTTCGTAATAGGTGTTGTTTTTTGGCTTACTTTTGAAGATACACAACGCCCTCTTATCGGGAAAAACATGCGAACACCTTTGCTCCTGCCCCGCCTTAAGCCATAGACTATATATTAACATTTATTTATACCATTTGGTTCCAAATAATTAGCTAGGAAGTTGAAATTTTATACCTCCCTGGGACGTAGCAAGAAGCTTTTGAATAAAATATTATTGCTAATATGCTTATTATATCCATCTAAGCATTTTAAAATTCATTAGTCAAATTATAATTAATCATTAATTTTAAAATCTATATAAATTTACTATACACTCATTAATTTCGAAATTTAAATTTAAAATTCGATGACCCATAAAAATAAAATTTATATAATTTTCATTTTAATTTAATATTAAACGGGCTAAATAAAAAAAAAAAAAAAAAAAAAAAAAAATTAATATTAAATAATAATAAACATTAGTATCTTTCAGAATAAATTTTTCATTATGTTGATTTAATATTTAATATGTTCGGCTATTAGACACCATATATTATCGCTTCTATTATTTTATAAAATAAATGTGCTGTTAAAATCAACCCACCTGGAAAACATTTTGTTTTTAAACAAGAGTTTTTTTTTTTTTTATTTTAATTAACTTCTTTATTTTTTTTCTCTCTCTATTAATTGCAGCCTGTTTAAATTCAACAATTCCTATTTCATACGGTATCTTGTAAATGAAATTCGAAATATTCATTCATCATATGTTTTTTCTGAGAAAAGTTATTATTTTGATGAATGTATATATAGGCCTAAGTCTATTTAATTAGAGTTGAAGAGGTGAAGTGTTTTTTCTTCTTTGATGTAATCATATTATCTAAATTAAAAGTAGAATGTATAGATCAGCGTTTTCCAAACTGTGAGGCGCGCCCCCCCTAGGGAGGCGCGGACTAGTCTAAGGGGAGGCGCGAATATTGGCCACCCAAGATCAATTTTCCAAATGATTGCAAGTTTTATAAATAAAATAATAAAATAATTTAGAAGATTCTGGGATGGAGTTTTTAATTAAAATAATAAATATGAATAAATAAAAAAAATATTTTTATATAGGGCCTAAATTTATATTTTTAGTATTTTTTTGTTTTTGTATTATTTTATTAAATGTATGTGTGGGGGAGGGGGCGTCATACGATTAAATATTTTTAAGGGAGGCGTTGTAACATAAAGTTTGGAAACCACTGGCCTAAAGTAAGACGCATTCTAGAAAATTATACAATGTGTAAAACCCAAAGGCGGATCCAGGGAAGTTTTTCAGGGTTTTAATTTTTTTCTGACTAGACACGAAGCTCCCCGAAGGCGATAGTTAGCATTGTTAATTATTTTATTTATTAGGATTGGATAAAGGGTTGAAAAATTGAAAAAAATGTTTTTTAAATTTATTTTAGCTAAATCGAAGCCAAATAAATAGAAAACATTCAAAAAATAGTGTTGATTATTATTTTGATTAGGGGGGGGGGTGGGGGATGAAGGGTTGTTATTTAAGAAAGGCCTTGGAATATTCCAAATCACTTGTTGACATTTTTTTCCAGCTCTAAATATAGTTAGATTAGAGCAAAAGGTATTTTTTTACTTTTAATAAAAAGGGAATTGTTATTTTCATCTGTTTTTTTCCTATACAAACAGAGAGAGAGTCGAGATTCTCGTTCAGTCGAGAGCGTGGCCGAGATGCAGGCGCTGCTCTTTTTTTGTGTTTAAAGTGAATCAAAGTGAATAATTAATATAGTGTAATTCACCCTGACTTCACCGTCAACCAGCACACCCTCTTGAGTGTCTTATTAGAGGTAAATATTATGCATTTTATCGTTGAAAAAAAAATGATAGAAACAAATAATTTGACTGCTAAAAACGATTCCATTGATTATGAAATTAAATATTTTCTATTTCACTAAGGGTAGAGGGAGAATTGAAAGGGGGAGGGGGAGTGTAGGTGTCATTGAAAAAAAAAATTTGTTTTTTATTTTTTATTTTTAAACACCTTTTTTTCTCATTCACACTCACACACACACACACACACATATATATTTTTGTTAATCGAATTTCCTTAATATACTTTTACACAGGGGTGGATTAAGGGTTGAAAATTAAAATATAATAATTTCAAAATAAAATAAAAAATTAAAATAATTATTTATAAATGTATTCAAATTATTTTGAGAGTAATTTCGCGGTGAAGGCTCGCATTTCCTTAAAGGGGTCGGGGGAGGTATGAAGACATTAACCAGGGGGGTTAATGCCCCATCCCCTATAATGCACAAAGATATTAATGTTTTTTAATACTTTTACTAAAAAATAATTTCATTCCGTTTGAGTTAAAATTTATATTCAATATTTAGCAAATAGCATAGTGGGGTAGAAACATTTTAATGCCATTCTGAAATTTCTTATTACTGGGGCGTAATTAATTTTTGAGAATTTCGAAACTCTCATAAACAAATAATAATAACACTGGGTAACTTAGGAACCCATCGAATCCCTTGCAGAATTTTGTAGGAATTTTTTTCATTAGGTAGAAAAGTAAGATATGATTAGTCCACTTAGAATTTTAATGGGGTGAGTTTCCGCATTTTTTTGTATATAGAACTAATCTCAATTAGGATTTGAATTTTTACTTTCTCTTGCCTATATGTATAAGTTAATATACATATATATAGAGAGAATGTATTGGATTCATGTCAAAAATTCGATGTCGAGACTTTGATGGATATACACGTTTTGAGGTCCCTTGAATCCAAAAAAAATAGTTTTCGCGACATGGTCTATTTGTGTGTCTGTTTGGGTTCAATTTAAAGCATGAAGGAATTGAGCTAGGAAGTTGAAATTTTATATTTAAGTTAGGCACCCCCCCCCCAGGGCGTGAAAATAAGATTTGAGAAAAATATTTTTCTTCAGGAATGAAAGTTAGAAGAAAACGCAACCAGAATTTTTCTTTAAAAATATATTTTAACTGCTGACGTTTCGGCTTTGGTCAAAACCATCCTCGGAGCTGTTAGTGGTCATCCGAGGGTGGCTTTTACCAAGGCCGAAACGTAAGCTGTTAAAATATATTTTTAAAGAAAAAATTCTGGTTGCCTTTTCTTCTAACTTTCATTCCTGATATTATACGAATTCCCCCAGCCATAAAATACCCTTATACCAGCATTTTCCAAACTGTGAGGCGCGGATTAGTCCAAGGGGAGGGGCGAATATTGGCCACCAGGACCAATTTTCCAAATGATTGCTAGGTTTAATATAAATAAGAATAAATAAAAAAAAATATTTTTATATAAATTTATATTTTTTAGCATTAAAAATTTTTGTTTTTGTATTATTTTATAAAATGGAAGGGGGAGGGGCGTCATAAGATTGAATATTTTTAAGGGAGGCGTGGTAACATAAAGTTTGGAAACCACTGGTATAGATAGATCTACGTATATACCATATTAATTAAGACAAGTCAAAATTCGACGAGTTTACAATTCATTCAATACAATAAAAATTATTCATTTAAATAATAACATCCTGATATATTGCCTAAATTTATTCATTCATTATTAATCCGATCCTGTTTGTAATAAAATTGCCGAATTAAAATCTACTTCTTCGGCCGAATTCGTACATTTTTAGAAGTTTGAATGAAGGATATACGGTATAAAAAGTTTTAAAGTATTGGTATTCCTTTGAAAAGGATTAGCGATCCGATCCTAAATCCGGAGAGCAAAATTGATTTCAATCTAGATCCAAGTTCCTTCTTAAAAATGAATTTCGATCCAGATGTGGAAATCCTGGATCGGAACGGATCTTCATATTAATATTTAAATCCAAAAGTATCGCGATCTTGTCCAGCCCTGATTGTTAATGGCAACTCAACTCCTGCTCATCTAAAAGCCACCGGTTTCCGGTTTTAGACGTTAAAATTATATTAATTTTTTATTAATTTATCGATCTTTAGATCATTGTTATCCGAACATTTTAAGTGTAATACAAATTCTCTCTTTTTTTACTTTCTCTTATCTAGATATAGAAAGTATTAGATTCATGTCAAAAATTCGATGTCGAGATTTTGATGGATATACTCGTTTTGGAGTCCAAAAAATTGGTTTTCGCGTCTGTCTGTCTGAGCTAGGAGGGGAAAATTTTATATTTAAGTGCGGAGGTGTGAAAATAAGCTTCTGGTCAAAATCGGCACAAAAGTACTAGTACTTTACTGATGTACTTTTTCAGTTTTTTTTAGATTTTCTCAAAATTTGCTCTTTGATTAAAATTCAAAAATCAATTATTTTTTAGGTTTTCTTTAAAACGTATATTCTCATTTTATCCTCAAAATTGTTTGAAGCACACTTTACTTTTTTGCTTCATAGGAAAGATAAGAGAAATGGATGCCATGGTAACAAAATATAAATATTTTCCTATACTTATAAATTGTACATCTTCTAATATATCGGCGGAAACTAAATATATGTAGACACAAAAAATCTGGTGTGACAAGCACAGAACACAACTTTCGATTATCGAAATTAAGAGAAAGTTTTGCCGTGCAACCAGTCACATCATATTTCTTATTCTTGGACTTCCTATAGGACTAAATATTTATATTTTCATAACCTACTTTATCCTCCCCTGGCAAGGAATTATTTTTAATCTTTAAAAAGGCTTATCTTTTAGTTTAAAAAAAATATATTTTTAGACATTTTTAATAAAGCTTGGAATTCCCGAGACGAGATGATTACACCGTAATACTCGAAGCATAATAATAAAATTAATAAGGCTCACTGCTTATGGTAGATTACATTTAGATCCCTTTATGAATATCTGGCAACTCTGCATTTAACTGGAAACTAATTTCATTCTAATTGGACATCTCCGCGAGTAATGCCAATTTTTTTCTGATAATTTTTGCGCATTTTGCGCTTTTCAAAAAAAAAAAAAAAAAAAAAAAATATTAAAATTACACATAGACTAAATTCGATACATTTTTCTTTCTTTATGAAGAAATAAATATTAATAGTTTGTGTATTTTGGTACATATAATTATTTATTTTTATTGAGTAAGGAGTCTCATCATTTAGACGTTTAAAATTGAAAAATTAATGTTCTTTCCTTAATGATGAGGAGGCTGTATTTAATCGGAATAAATGTCCCCTCGGCAGTTCTTGCAGTCAACTCAAGTCAAATTAAAAATTTAATTAGTAATTAATTTAAAACAGGATTAATTGTGTGTCAGAGACATGGGAGCTCCGATGTGAAAATTCGAAAATTTATATACGTTCTTACTATGTACTCTAAAGTATTCTTGATTAGACAAGTGAAATACCAAATGAATTAATTAAATTATTAAGAGTATCAACTTCTTGGAAAATAAAAATACTAAATTCAAGAGGGCCCTCTGGATTGTCAAATTTTAATTGAACAACATCTCATCTCCTTAGTATATAATAAATTTCATATGTTTAGTTTATACATTAGTGATTATTATTATTATTTGAAATTCCTATCGTGATCCACGTTTATTTACCCGAGGTGCTTTCGTGCACGAAGACACACACCTCAATCCCAACCGTCAACTGGCTGTAGCCATCTACCGCCACCCCGTGAAGTTTCCTATCTCTAACTCCTCCTCCTGCTTTCGTCTCTAGCTAGTGAACTAATCCTTATTTCTGGTTTCACCCGTTTCGTTTTATCCAACCTCTTCTATGCTATGGAGGATGTCTTAGTTTGAGGTGGGACTCCCTCAGCACCGGCGTGTAGCCTACTCCTTTCGAAGAATACATCACTGAGAGGGAAACTTCTTTACGTCCCTTCCACAGGACGGGGAATCACGGCACTTCTCCTCGTAAGGTTGCCTGGGGCTAATGTAGTGAGCTCCAATATTCCAATCCAGTGCCTGCTTGAGGATTTGTTTACATTAAATAAATATTTTTATTTAATTAAAAAATCCCGCAGGCCCAAGATTTGAACACGGATCTTCTTTGTAGAAGCCCTCGCCAGCTACACCACCGCGCCCCCTTGAAGCACACTTTACTCTTGTACTTCATAGGAAAGATAGGAAAAATGGTTGCCATTTTCGATTTAAAAAGGGGTCGGTCCACTTTGGAACTTTTAACACATTTGAAATTTTTTTTTCCAATTCTTATGAAATTTTCTATTTAGTGGAAGTGCGCTTAATTTATACCACTACTATAATTGTACCACCAACATTCCTGCTATACTGTAAGCTGTTATTTCTTGTCCTACGGCAAGCTCCCCAGTCGATGGTGAAGCATGTGGCTGGATTTGACTCATATTTTTAGTTAAAACTTTAACATAGGTGGTACAATTTAGGGGTATGAGCTACAAATAAGGCAAAAAAATAGAACTAATTTAAACTAAACACAAAAACTCTGGTGTGACCAGCACAGTACTCAACTTTTTCTTGCAGAATGATAAGAGAAAGTTGTTTACTGTGCGACGATTTACATCAGATTTTCTTAATAAATACCTTGTTAAAACTCAGATAACACATTTTTTTGAGAAGCATATTTCGCATATTACTTGCATTCAAGTAAAACAAAAGCATTTGGATACCAAATGACTTAAATAAAAATGCCTGGACCCCCCCAATTGATATATTAAACATACTGATTATCGTAAAAAGTCTTAAATGGCCTCAGTTGCCGAAAAGACTGTGTGAATGTGAGTGTGAATGAGAAAAAAGTGTGAATGTTTTTTTTTTGAAAAAAAAAAAAAAAAAAAAAGTAAAACAAAGTTAAAAATTTTTAATTAAAAATACTAAAAATCCTAACTAGTAAAAAATACACATTTTCAAGAGGAACCATTGACAATTTCCCAGCTCTTAAAATGCCATCCCGTGTGATTCTAAATTGAAATTCTTATCGTAAAAAGAAGAGGGTTGGATGAAATAAACCAACCCCCAAAAAGTCACTTCCCAGCCCCTTAAAAAGAAAAAAAAAAAAAAAAAAAAAACTGTCTCAATAATTGTAAATGCGTAAAAAGCGACGACGTCTTTTTGATATCAATGCCTAAAGACGAAGACGAAGACGAAGACGAAGAAGGGTAGAGGAATGAAAAAGTAGAGGAAAACGTGAAAGAGTTGTCAAGCGAGACATTTTTAATTTCAAACTCACTCTGGCATGCACCTTCCGGACTAATTCTTCTTACTGCTGAGTTGATTAAATAAAAAAGCAAAAGAATTATCCGTGTTTAAATTTTTATTATTTTCTACGTCATAATTTTTTAAACTAATATTTTATAATATGCGTATTTATAACGTATTTCATTCAATATTAGATGCCCTGAGACACAACTCTAAATAAAGTTCCAGCTCGTTTTGAAAATAAATTTAATCAAATAGACCTACTGATTTTTGGCCGAGAGTTTAAAGCTAGTGACAAATGCCAAATTTTGCTCAGGGGCCCACATCTTGTGGGTACGTGGATGGCGACCACGAGCTGCCCTAGCTGGTACTGACAATACTTATATTCTTTGCATGTCACTCTCTCTTTCCTTCTATACTGGCGTCAGAACGTGCGACGGGCCGGCTTGTTCTAGTCTTTCCCGGTCGCAAAAACCCCCTCCGCTGACCCCGCACCCGAATTAAGGCGAAGAAGAAGACAAATGCCAATATTGATAATTTCACAATCCAAGGGGTGTTGCTTTGGATCCCAGGCCTATTTATTTAAATCAATTGGATACCAGTTGGTATAAATGTGTCTGCGTCACATGTATCGTTAAATATCCCTTAGTCTATATGGCCTCAAATGCCGAATGATTAAAAAAAAATCAACTAAATTATTAGTGTATTATAGTAATAGTATTTATACTTTGAAAAATTCTTATTTGATCTGATTTAATCATGAATTATTATACAGGTATATTATTGACAAGAGTAAAGTGTGCTTCATACGATTTTGAGGGCAAAATCAGAATAGGCCTGTACATTTTAAAGAGAATCTAAAAAATAATTGATTTATGAATTTTAATCAAAATCGTTGCAGCTAATTATGATAGAATTGGAAAAAAACTGAAAAAGTATTTCAGTAAAGTACTAGTACCTTTTGGCCAATTTTGTTCAAAAGCTTCGTGATACGTCACAACTTTTCGTCCTTGTTATATTTTTGTTCACAGACAGACCATTTTGCAGGATACACTTTTTTGGAGCTTAAAACGTGTATTTCCATCAATATTTCGATATCGAATTTTTGACATGAATCCAATAATTTTTCTCTAAATTTATATTAACATATAGGCCTATAGGTAAGAGAAATAAAATATTATTTCAGAGTCATTCTTTAACAAGCCCCTTACTTTAATTCTGTGTATTCTGAATATTGGTAGGCCTACATTAATTTTTTTAAAGAACTCATCTGGATCTTTTTAATATTGAAAAATTTAATCGCTCGTTAAGAGAAGCGAATCTCTGACCCCTAGTACAAGAAAAGTGGTACTAACTCTGTGCTACGTCCATTAATTAATTTTTCAATACATTTACCAATATAAGTAAAATAAAAGAAGCATTTTTTTAAGAATATAAAGCTAAATCATATACATATATCAAGAATTATTTTTTTTTTTTACAAAAGAATATATTATTACTCGCAAATTTCTTTTGAAAAGAACAAAAATTATGTTTTTAAGAGCTTATAAAAATGCTAAGCCGAGAACAATGCGATTTTAACTTTATGAAATATATTCTTGAGCACGATTCCCAAATAAATATCCAGGAAGGACACTCGCTAAGCCTCGGAATTAATTACGAGGGCTCTATTCAAAGAAGTTTAATCATTTATTTATAATTTCCTACTTCCTGGAGGATATTGAACAAGTTCCAAAGGCTTTTTCTTAGCCGCTGTAATAATTTTAATCCAAGTCCTTTGTAATTTAATTTAAATGGAATCTTAAACAACTGTGAAAACTATAAATAATAAATGGTATGAAGAATCATAGCATATTTTCATCTTTCTCATAATAAATAAACCAAAAAAAGCATTCATTTAAGGAACTAAGGGGTTATGGAACAAAGCTTCTTTTAGCCCTTTGTGAATACAATCGTTAAGACCAATTATTTAGAGAATGAGAAGAGGGTTGGTTGAATGAAGAAAATAGATTGAGAATATTGAACTCTCCACGAAAAAAAAAATTAATGGATTTAGAAAATATTTGGTTAATTCGCTATTGTTTATATAATATGAAAAAAAGTATTATGATCATAAAAAAACCTATTCTCCCCAATTCTTTTATATATATCTTTACTTTTCTTCTGGCCTTAAGGGCCCAGAAATGTAAAAATTTTAATGTGCTTTCGTAGGCCTATATACCAGTATCTGTGTGTGTACGAAGCTTTTTGCTTATATCTCAGGAACTATTCATCGAATTGAATTAAGATAAGGTTTGGCATATTTGTAGTTCTAAGTGGACCTAAGGGGGTTTGAAATGAGAAGTTAATCAGCCCTCAGCGAGTGGTAAATTATTATCGCGAAATACGGTTTTCTTAGCTTTCTCTGGACCAAATATTTTGATAAATAATAATTAGGACAATAGTCTCTAGACCTGGAGCAAATTTCATGACAATCCGTTCAGGGGCTCAGAAGTTATTCGCAAAAAATGAAAAAAAGATTGTGCTTCAAGATTTAATTTTTCGTAATTTCACAGAATATATAAAGATTTACCGGATATTAAGTATTTAATTTAATTATATGACCTAGTAATTTGAAGGAGCCATCTTTTTTTTAATAGAAAGAACGCCTAAGAGTTAGGCAACCAAATGTGTAAGGGATGGCAAACGAAAATAGAAGAAACGAGCGGCTTAGCTTTGGACCTAATAGAAAAATATGAAAAGCCACTCCTTTTATCCTTCCAATTGTTTACGACTCTGATTGCTTAACTCCCAGGCTTTCCCATGATTTTAAAAAAATAGTTAAATATTTTTCGAGATCACGGTAAATGTATGTTCATACAAAAAACCGGCGGGACAAGCACAGAACACACTTTCCCAGAGGTAAGAGAAAGTTGTGTTCTGTGCGACTACTCATACCAGGTTGTTTATATTAATATCCATACAAGGATATTTTAATGATTGCTTTTCCCTTAAAACAAAAATAGCGGCGTTTTCTTGGAAATGTATTTTTGGTGGCAAATTAGCATAAGGAAGGTTTATCCTCGTTATCTTAGGCTATTCACATCCAAGGACAAGAGATAACGAGCGAAACGAGAGTGGAGACAACTTGGGAAGGATAGGGCTTATGGACCAAACTGATCTATGTGCAAAATTACTCTCGAGTTGCTTGCTGCTGTTTAGTTAATGCCTTTTCAAATGAAATGGATTCCTGCAGATTCATTCAATTTAAATCTTATTTAGTCTCATCAAAATTTAAAGGCAGATTTAAAAGACATTTTGATTGCATTGAAAAGATAAATTATGAATTCATAAATTATTTTATTTTCATAAAAATGTACCCATGCGATCTCAGCCCGAGGTATCGAATGCAAATTTTATAAACCCTCGGATTTTTAATTAAATTTTTTTATTAATCATTTAAATTATTGACCAAGTCTCAGCGTAACGGCGTCAATTAATAAATAAATAATATACTATATTCATATATTGGACATTTTTTTAAAACTGAAGTCTGGAGGAATAAAACCATCGATGCCCGAGTTCCAATCTCTTGTTCGATTTCCGGTCGAAACAATTTTGTTTCTAAAATGTGAGTTAACAAATAAAATTATATTTAAATATTTTAAATGATACACTAGGTTTCAAGTTTTTATTGCTGTATTAAAAAAAAAAACTTTATTTTATTTCTAAACATCTTGAGTTGTGATTCCACTTCTTAAGATGACATTAAAATAATACTTATTAGCTCACCAATAAAAACTTAAAACATTTCATCTAGTGTACCTATCATTTAATTTTGGCTAAATACAATACTTCAACTAGAGCCTACGGCAAGAGTTTAAATCTAATCTTATATGTTTAAATAAAATTTTTAGAGACGTTAGATTCATTCGATTACCGGAAGGTAAAAGAAAGTAGTGTGCTGTGCTATTATACCAGATTTTTTTGAGTCGAGATATTTTAGTTGCTCATAGTACTTTAGTTCCAATCTTGTGTTAGATGGCGCTTTGCTACGAATGCTTCCACATCAGTAAAGTGTACTTCAATCAATTTTCACTAAATATTTTACTGATATAATTTTTAAAGAGTTTCTAAAAAATAATTAATTTACGAATTTTAATCAAAATCGTTGGAGCGAGTTTGGAGAAAATCGGAAAAAAACTGAAAAGGTGCATGGTCGATTTTGTTCAAAAGCTTCGTGTCGCGTCCCAGGAGGGTGCCTAACTTAAATATAAAATTTCAACCTCCTAACTCCTTTCTTTCTTGAGATATTGTGTTCGCAGACACACCATGTTGCGAAATCCAATTTTTTGATTTCTATCAAAATCTCAATATCGAATTTTTGACATGATCGGAATCCTCTCTCACTATGTATTATTATGTGTATAGGTAAGAGAAAGTAAAAACCATAATCTATAATTTCATGAATTTTTTTAAAAATTCAACACATTCTGACAAAATGAGAATGAGAGCTCAAACAAACTTGTAAACGGGGAATATAAAAACAGCATCATTAAAAAGTAAAGTTGTTTTAAAGTTTTCCCTTCGAGGTGTATTAACCTCTTTATTATTATTTTCCCTAAAATAAATGCTAAAAGTCACGAAAAGGCAAACTTAGATCTAAAATGAAAACGGTCAAAACTACCGATATTTTATTTATATTGAGAAATCAAAACAATAAACATCTAAAAATAATAATTTCAATTTTATGATTTTAATTTGAATGCCAAATAGGAAATAGTGAAATAGCTCTTATGGCAAGAAAAAATTAGTTTGTAACTGGAAGATAGGCAACCCAAATTACCAATTTACTAAGGGATTTAACGATTAATTACTCTAGGGCTCTTCGTCATGTTTCTAGAAATCCTTAATATCCGCTCTTGTGTGAATCCTGGAGCAATTAATCGAATTAGTAAGTTAGTTTGAAAGCTTTTTTTTATTTTACTATTAAATATTATAGCTCTTATCCATTAAAACCCGAGCAATGAATGCGCCTTAATAAATAAATAAATACATTTTTAAGATCAAAGCAAGCATTTAGAATAGAATTGCTTTCATCAATCCAAGATGAAAAATCGAATTTTATTGCCAAGTGTTAAGTACTTAAAAGAGTATTGCTTTCAGGTATTCTTCTCATTTATTCAACTGCAACACGCAAAATCGTAATTTTGATTATATTAAGACTTATTATCTTGTTATATCATGCAACCTTAAAATGCAAAATCTTTCTTTAATTCTGATTTGATAATCTGATTAAAATATTTGGAAATTTCATTAATTAAATTAAGTTTATTTATCCTTATTTACTGGCAATTATAAAAATATTTTTACTTTCTCTTATTTTTTATGACCCATATAGAGAGTGAATGTATTGACTTCATTTAAAAGCCCCCGGGTGTGGCGTAGTAGGTAGCGTGCCTACCTCATAAACCAAACGTCGCGGGTTCGGACCCAGGCAGTCCGATGATTTTATTTAAGCCATTTGGATACCAGATGGCTTAAATAGAAATGCCTGAACCCACAATAGATAATATTACTTCATTAAAAAAATTCGATGTCAAGATTTTGATGAAAATACATGTTTTGTGGTTCCCGGACTCAAAAAAGTGGGTCCAGTAAAATGGTCTGCCTGTGTCTGTGTTCAATTTAAAGTGTAAAAGTGAGCTACGAGCTTGAAATTTTATATTTCAATTAGGTACCTCCCTGAGGCATGAAAATAAGCTTTTGAACAAAATCGGCCAAAAAGTACTAGTACTTTACTGATGTACTTTTTTAGTATTTTTTGAATTTTCTCAAAATTTGCATTAACGACTTTAATTAAAATTTATAAATCAATTAATTTTTTTTGACTCTTTAAAAAGAATATTCTCATTTTGCTCTCGAAAATGTTTGAAGAACACTTTATTCCTGCACTTTATTTTTTATTCTGCCCGTCTAGCCAACTGCCATTGGGCTAAAAATTTTTACCAAGTATACATATATCAAAATAATATAAACAAAACAATATTAATACAATAATAAAAATAAACCTTAAAACACTATGATAAGAAAAAACACAATTCAAAGAAACATTTTATAATCCAGCATGATATGAAAATATTCCATACCATTGTAACAAAATATGAATATATTTCTATGTTTATTAATTTTACATCTTGAATTCTAATATATCTGCGGAAACTAAATATATTTCGACACATAAAATCTGGTGTGACAAGCACAGAACACAACTCTACTTACCGAAGGTAAGAGAAAGTTGCCAATCATACCAAATTTTTGTAATTCAAACACAATTTTTATATTGATGGAGATAGAATATTTTATTATTTTTATTTTATAACTACAAAAATCTTATTCATACCTTTTATTCAATTCATTTTTTAAAACTTGTTACAAAATTCTTTAAAGACCTTCAAAAAATCTATAGCAGTTTATTATCATATTGTGGACGTAATAGTGCATACATAAATGGCTGCTTTTATCCCAACTAAATTCGACTAAGGCCTCGTCAGGGTTGTAAAACATACTAACCATGTCTTAAGCTTAGGCTTATTGACGCAATGATTTTGCAAGGTAAACAAGATAATAAGGAATCGCGTAGCAAGAAATTGGATGGAAGAAATTAACGAAAACATCTGTTGATTGTACTGAGGATGATTCCATATCAGTGGGATCGAAATATCTACAAATAAACGGATAATATGAAAAAATATTTATTTTTGGCCGACGGTTCTTAGAATTAAAATTGATTAATACATTTTTTTTTTCAAAACATCTTAAAAAGCCTTTTTTAAAAATTTAAATTA
This sequence comes from Euborellia annulipes, assembly GCA_023213315.1. Lineage (NCBI taxonomy): Eukaryota > Metazoa > Arthropoda > Insecta > Dermaptera > Anisolabididae > Euborellia > Euborellia annulipes. Next base: position 20,127 of record JAKCPI010011882.1, on the reverse strand, counting down.
AAACAAAAATTATTATAGGCTATTATTTTCACTTTTCTGGGTACAGTATATATTAACTTAAGAAAAATATTTATTACTGTCATAGAAGATCAAAGGATCATCATTTAAAACCGAAAGTGTACTTTATTTTGATAAAAGACAAAGTCTGTCTGTCTCTTTGTGTAACACATAGCCTTCGTAACTACTGGTAGGAATTTTCGTTAATTGGTAGAGGGTTGATTTTAAGCTATCCTTAATTCAGATTAGCGGTAGGAGCCTTTCTTTTGAGGAACGCAAAAAATTTCTGAAAATTCAGGAAGTTCCCATTGGATTTGTGCTTTATCTCTCATCAAAAATTAAACCCAATTTATTATAATAATTATTAAATCAATAAATTTCTCAAATAAATGAAAAGGAATAAATATTGCTAATAAAATTTCTTTTAATTCTCATAAGCATATATGGACCGTTTATTTTAAAAGTGGTATAAATCCATTAAAAAAAATGAGATATCACATAATTTATGCTTAATTTAATGTACACTTTCTATGTATAATTAGCTAGCGGTAAATTTCTTTAAAGAAAAAATCCTATGTTTTATACAATTGAAAATTGATCGGTAAAATAAATTGCGTAATCAATGATTATGAAAGTGGAGTTAAGTCCAATTTGACGTAGGTAACTTAGCAGATGGTTGCCTGTCAATAGTCTGTTATTTTGCATTTTTTTATATATGTGTCAAGAGTTACTAGTAGGGGCGTCATTTGGGGAGGGGCAGGGGAGGACATTTGCCCCCCCCCCCAACTTGTAAAAATGGGCCCGGGATCCTGGGCTATTACCATAAGTTTTTTTTTTTTTTTTTTATTTGTGAAAAAAGAGGTGCAAATGAGAGATTAAAATAAGATGTGAAAGGGTCGCGTGGCGCGTGAACCAGATAATGATATCATTTGCATTCACATTCAAATAAACCTAATATAATATTTTAACTAAAATAGTGTACTCTAATTAGGAATACAAGGTTCATTTCAAAAGTTGAACTGTAATTGTCTCTTGCTTGATATGCGACAGTGATGTGTCCCCCCCCCCCTTCTCCCACAAAGTGACTTGTTGGCCCCCAGACACCAATTGAGACAAACTTTCTGTTCGTTCCTTTAACGCTTCAAGTTTATCAATTTAATGCCACCTTTTCTTCTCTCCTACCATTTATTTCTCTTCTATTTGCTGAAAGCTATTAAAGAGTGGGTGTTCAGTACACAGTAATTGAGTAGCCACCTTCTAAATTACTTTTCAAGAGTCTTCTAGTGATTTTAATAAAATAAATTACATGTTTAAAAACAAGATTAATATTTTGTTTTTAGTTAAGTATATTTTTAAAATGAAACTTGTATTTCTAATCCTAATAATTTCTCTGATATGTCTTTGTGGTTGGAAGTATTATATAGGAGTAAAAAAAACTTAGCATTTATTTTATTATTGTTTGTATTTATGCCTTCGGCGGGCTTCGCGTCTAGCCAGGTGGGCTTCACCCCCTGGACCCCAACTGGCTCGGGCCAGTCTGCGGCGGACCCTCGCCTTTTCTTAATTATGAGAAACTGACTGGCGTCTAGACAGGGGGGCTACGCCCCTCTGAACCCCCTCCAGCTAGCTCGGACCCGCCTGCGGCGGTCTCTCGCCTTTTCTTAATTATGAGAAACTGGCGTCTAGACAGGGGAGCTACGCCCCTCTGAACCCCCCTCCAGCTGGCTCGGGCCCGCCTGTGGCGGACTCTCGCCTCTTCTTAATTATGAGAAACTGGCTCGCGTCTAGACAGGGGGGCTATGCCCCCCGGACTCCCCTCGCCTTTTCTTAATTATGAAAGGAAATTATTTTTTAACACACTTCCCATTCACACTCACACTCACACACACAGAGTCTTTTCGGGAACTTAGGCCATATAAGACTTTAAACGATAACCGTTATTTTGTAAATATAAATTGGGATTGGCTTAAATAAAATAATCGAACTGCTTGGAGTCCGAACCCGTCCCGATCGGTATAGTAGGTAGGCACGCTACCAACTACACCAAGCCCAAGGGCTATTTCCTTTGTTCTAAATAGATTAGAAAAATTATCCTAGAACTATTTCCCTATACGGTACTTATATATTATTATAAACAAAATAAAAATACCGACACGAAAAAATGTATTATGATTTTCTCCTACCTAAGGTAAGAGATACAATCTAGTTGTGTGTTGTACAATTAGTGGCGCGAGAATTTTTAAACTCGACTGTTTTTTTTTTTTTTTTTTTTTTTTATTGTTATCAATCATCGTTTTTCAAATTGACAAATCAAACATATAAATCCGCAAATAATCTTACCTCTTTCTAATTTTTTTTTTCTTTCCATTCAACATTTCCTAATAAGCTGCTCAACTCTTCTTTAAAAATAAAAAAATCTTTTAACTTTGTTATTATTTCCTTTTGTTATCAACTGTAGATTTGAGAAAATGTTATTTCAAGACTTTTTCTTTTTTTGCTTCAGCTCAAGAGCAAAAAAAAAAAAAGATCGATCAATTCCTTATTATCATTGGCCATTGATACTTATTGAACAACTTTATAGGCTTTTATAGGTTGTTGTCTATCAGTTGATAGATTGCCTCTTATTCTTTACTAAACATTGTTGGAATCAATTATTTGTGTCACAAGAAAACATTTCCAGGGTATAAAATAAACTTAAATTCTCTTTCTTGTTCAGATGAGGCGAATTAATCTCTTTTATTTCGCCTATAAATCAATGACTGTGTTTTAGCATCTTCTTGACGATTGCTTTCCCAACTCAAATGGATTTAACTTGATTAGATATAGAAGTTAATTATTCTTATTTATGTTTTAGACTTGTCTATACGATTTTCTTTATTGCTAAAGTTTACTACAAAATAGAAACATTTTAAAAGATAAAAGATGTTACGTGTTTTAGAATTTTATTCGAATTGAATTAAAGGGAACTTTCTATATTAAGGCAGCGTTTTCCAAACTGTGAGGCGCGCCTCCCTAGGGAGGCGCGGACTAGTCTAAGGGGAGGCGCGAATATTGGCCACCAAGATCAATTTTCCAAATGATTGCTAGTTTTATAAATAAAATAATAAAATAATTTAGAAGATTCTGGGACGGAGGTTTTCTTTAATTAAATATGAATAAATAAAAAAAAAATATTTTTATATAAGTTTATATTTTTTAGTGCCCTCGGGGCTTGGTGTAGGGGTTTGCGTGCTAACCTCGTATTTCAAAAGTCGCGGGTTCGAACCCTAGGCAGTCCGATGTTTTTATTTAAGCCATTTGGATACCAAATGGCTTAAATAAGAATGCCTGGACCCCCAATAGATATATTAAACATTCGAGTATCGTTTAAAGTCTTAAATGGCCTGAGTTGCCGAAAAAACTGTATGAATGTGAGTGTTGTGAATGAGAAAAAAGTGTGAGTGTTAAAAAAAAGAAAAAAGATTGGATTAGGGGTTGAAAAATTGAAAAAAAAATATTTTTTAAAATTTATTTTAGCTCAATTGAAGCCAAATAAATAGAAAACATTCAAAAAACAGCGTTGATTATTATTTTGATTAGAGGGGATGAAGGGTTGATTATTTAAGAAAGGCCTTGGAATATTCCAAATCACTTGTTGACATTATTTTCCAGTTCTAAATATAGTTAGATTAGAGTAAAAGGTATTTTTTTACTTTTACTAAAAAGGGAATTGTTATTTTCATCTATTTTATTTTTATTCCTATACAAAGATAAGAGACGAATCTCTCGTTCAGTCGAGTCGAGTGAGTTGCCGAGATGCAGGCGCGGAGCTCCTTGCTCTCTTATTTATTTGTGTGTAAAGTGAATCAAAGTGAATAATTAATATAGTGTAACCCACCCTGACCTCACCGTCAGCCAACACACCCCCTTGAGTGCCTTATTAAAGGTAATTATTATGCATTTTATCGATGGAAAAAAAAATGATAGAAACAAATAACTTGATTGCGAAAAACGATTCTTTTGAATATGAAATTGAATATTTTGTATTTCACTAAGGGTAGAGGGATAATATAAGCTGTTGAAAGGGGAGGGGAGTTCACGTGTCATTAAAAAAAATAATAGTTTTTTATTTTTTATCTTTTTTTTTTTTAAACACTCACACTTTTTTCTCATTCACACTCACAATCACATACACATTCACCCTTTTCGGCAACTCAGGCCATATAAGACTTTGACGATAACCGTTATTAATTAATAATATACATATCGGGGGTCCAGGCATTTCAATTTAAGCCATTTGGTATCCAAATTCTATATGGCCTATATTTTTGTTAATCAAATTTCTTTAATATCTTTTTACACAGGGGTGGATTAAGGGTTGAAAAATAAAATTAAATAATTTCAAAATAAAATAAAAATAAAAATAATTATTTATAAATGTATTCAAATTATTTTGAGAATAATTTCGCGGTGAAAGCTCGCATTTCCTTAAAGGGGGGGGAGGTATGAAGGCATTAACCAGGGAGGGTTAATGCCCCATCCCCTATAATGCATAAAGATGTTAATGTTTTGTAATACTTTTACTAAAAAAATACCGTTTGTGTTAAAATTTATATTCAATATTTAGCAAATATCAAAGTGGGGTAGAAACATTTTAATGTCATTTTAAAATTTCTTATTACTGGGGCGGAATTAATTTTTGAACATTTCGAAACTCTCATAAATAGATAATAATAACACTGGCTAACTTAGGAGCCCATCGAATCCCTTGCATAATTTTTTAGGGATTTTTTTCATTAGTTAGAAAAGTAAGATATGATTAGTCCACTTAGAATTTTACTGGGGTGAGTTACCGCATCTTTTTTATTATAGAACTAATCTCAATTCTGATTTGAATTTTTACTTTCTCTTTTAAGTTAATACACATATAGGCCTATATAGAGAGAAAGTATTGGATTCCTGTCAAAAATTCGATGTCGAGACTTTGATGGATATACACGTTCTGAGGTCCCCTGAATCCAAAAAATGTGGTTTTTGCAATATGTTATGTCTGTGTGTATTCTTGGGTTCAATTTAGAGCATGAAGGAATTGAGCTAGGAGGTTGAAATTTTATATTTAATTTAAGCACCCTCCCCCCATAAAAGCAAACGTCGTAGAACACTCGGCAGGAACGAAGTTCCTCAAAAAATAAAAAGAAGAAAGTGGGCGTGGCCTCGCCAAGACTTCGGGTAATCTCGCCTTCCTCCGCAGTTGTTCGCGTTTTTGCTACGTTACATTTGCTCCCAATTCACCCTGCGTAAGCCGCGTTAAAGAACTTAGTTCCAAAAAAGAAATCTGCTGAAAATAATAATTGATTTTGATCGTTGAGCCCACCGAAGGCGGGCTTTGCCACCGGTAAGATAAATATTAGAGAAAAAAAATATTTAATTTCAAAATTTCCTCTTCTCTTTCTTTTTCTATTACCCATCCATCTAAGATTTTCAGTTAAATCTCCTTGACAAGATAAATCTTCTTTTCAATGTCTTACACTCACACACAAACAACAGTTTTCCTTCCTTTTAAAATATATAAATTTCATAATGTTAGCATCTGAGAAAATGCCGCTGCAAAGAACAACTCTTAGCTTGATTACTCTAATTGTTTTTTAATTAAATTTATTTAGTTAAAGAAATTACACGCTTTTGTTTCTAGTAAAAAGCTAATATTTTCAATTGAATATAATTGAGAAAAACCAAGTTTAATTAATAATAAATGAAAACACGCCATCCGAACAAAATTTTTTATTTTATACATTTTTAATAATTTAATATTTTGTGGCTTAGAGGTATGCTTTTGTCTCATTGTCGTAAGGGTCAGTAGTTTGATTATTGTCCAGAAGGATTTTTATTCTATAAAATACCAAACAAATATTTTATTAATTATTTTGATATATTTTGTTTTGTAATTTCGCTTAGAATTAATAGATTTTCACGAATTAATGATTTTTGGAATGCTAATACCCGTATTCATAGTCGTTCCTTGAGGAAGAAGGAATCATTATATCTATGCATTTATATAGGCATAAGGATTCCTTGTTCCTCAAGGAACGACTAAGAATACGGCTATAAGGAACCATTGAATATCTTAAAAATATGTTTTTTTTTGCATTTAGGGATCAGAAAAATTGTATGAGGGTTGTTCAAAGTAAAAAAAAAACTTCAAAAATTCGATTTTTCTAAACTTTTAGCCGTTTGCGGCTCCGATCGGGCTGAAACTTAAAATTTATATGTATTATAACTATCTAGGTATTTTTAAGGGATTTCGACTTAAAAAAATCTAGGTAATTTAAAAAAAGAGCCGCTTTAGAGCACATTTTCTATTAAAATTTAATTTTCTCTATAGCTCTAAAACTAGACGTGATGGGGCAAAACTGATGGGATTTTTGGATTCAGCGCTACCCAAATACTCCGGAATAGCTTCAAATAACCCGACGACAAAAAAAAAAAGTATTTTTTGTTCCCCTGTGTAATTAGATGATAATTTAATTAAATTTAAGAATGTTTCGACTAGTGCCAACAGTGAATTCTTTGGATTATATTATGAATTCTTATTTGAAGAATTGAATTTTCAAAAAACTCTTGATACTAAAATGACCAGCTCAAATTTCACGTCCCCTATACCGAAAATATATAAAATCCCATAAAAAAAAAAACTCGGAAGTATAAAAATTAGATAAATAAATCGTAAAGACTTTTATTACTTTCATTTCAGTGATGCATAGAGCAGTAAAATTTTATTTCTGGCCCTTATTTTTAGCCCCCTAGTGAGTGAGAATAATGACCAGACATCACCTGGTTCATTTTGGAAACAAAAAAAAAAATAATTAATTTTTCTAACAATTTTGATTAGAATTTATTTTCTATTATTAGATGTGAAAAAATTATGTAGTGATTAAATAATTTTAATAATTTTTTTTTTTTCTTCTATCGCTTCTAGTTGATTCACCGCCAATTTTGCATATTATCCTAATTACTAAATCGTTTGTCCAAATTTTGTGATTGAGAAACTTTTTCTTGCATCTGGTTTAGCATATTAAATTTCGCTCGTATGATTATATTACAATAGCTCACTCACCAGAAATGTAATCTTGTGAATGGTCTGTTGCCTCCACAATACCCTCATCTATTAATTGAGTCGTTCAAGTAAAAGCAAATTCCAACAATTTATGTCACTCAGGAACGGCTCCAGCTTATTCCCAGTGGGGGGCAGAAATGGGGCAAACTTACCAACAGGATGGGAGAGGGGGCAACATACTTATAGGCTATATCAATAAAGAAACAAAAAAAATTGAATTAAATTCCAAACTTTAAATCGCCTTTTACCTCTTCTGTGAGGTTGCAGAACTAACAGGCGTCTAGAATTGTGGCGCAGTTCCAATCGTGCTTGCTAGATGGCTTGCAGTATTTTAAGATCTTTTTGAGTCAATGAAATTTTAATTTACAGAAGTAAAGATAACTTTATTATTTTTTGATTACTCAGCCATGGGCGTAACTACGGGGGTACGGGGTGGGGGCAGAAGGCCCACGACCCCGCTCCCCCCACCTGATAACTGATTAGGGGGGGCATCCAAGGGGGCAAGCTCCCCTTCCTGTAGCGCCGTCACTGATGTCACTTTGTCTATAATATGAAGAGTTAGTTTTCAGGAAATTTTATTTTTTCTTTATTTAGTGGCAAACCTATATTTTTAAATATTGATAGTACTTTGAAAATATATTCTAATTTTGTCGACTAAATTGCGTAATTTTCATTAAAATATCAATTTATATTTTGTATAATTCCAAAGTCTAAGGCGTAGGATGCAGTTAAGATTCCTAGGGTAGGTTTAATAAATATTTTTACTTTTTACCAAGACATTTAAGAGAGCTATTGTTTGAATCCCCTTTACTACACTTAATTTGCAATGTTTATAATTTTTCTGGAAACGAGCTTTAGAAGGATTATTTATTTTTATTATAAACCATTCAAAAAAAAAAAAAAAAAAAAAAATGTATAACAAATTCTTTTTTTTCTTTTCCATCTATTCAATCCGATATTAAAAATTGTCACTCAAAAAGAATTCTACGAATTTAATTAAAGTTCCTTTTTTTATTCAATAATATTTGAAAAAATGACTGATAAGCAATACAACCTTATTGAATGAACGTTCTAAGAGAAAGAATCCATTTATTCCTTCAACAAGTGCTTTGACAAGTGTGGTTTTTTTTTTGTTCCAGGTCTGGTAGCTGTTCAGTTGGCAGTTTTTTCTTCTCCCCTACCTAAGGGGAGCTTTTGACAGAATGGAGTTGAAGCCACAATCATTTGCCGGGTAAGCGAGCACCTTTTCATTTTTAAATTGATTAACAAACAATGTTAACAAATCTACCCCCTTATCTTCTTTTATATAGATTAGAAAAAAAAAATTAAAAATTTATGTTGCTAACTTCTTATCAATATTTTTAATTTATTAAAATAACTCTAATAATTTTAAAAGTGAATTTCAAAACTTGACATCTCTGTGTCGATCAAAATAAGAAAGCATTTAATTCTTAATTATATTCTGAAATTTCTCAATTCGTGTTATATCTATATAGGACTATAATTAAGTAAAGAATTATATATATCATGTGTTGGTCCATGAGGTAATTATGAAAAACATATAACCAAGTATTTATTAATTTAAATAAGCGAAAAATGTAGGTACCGCCGGGAGTTGCACCACGGATCTTGTCGATTTACGCTCAACATGCCCTACTGTAGTAGACTGAAATCAGCGATCTATCATAATTTAAATAAGCGAGTGCGTACTGTGGTCCAACAGTAGGGCATGTTGAGCGTAAATCGACAAGATCCGTGGTGCAACTCCCGGCGGTACCTACATTTTTCGCTTATTTAAATTAATAAATACTTGGTTATATGTTTGACTATAATTAAGAATTTTTGGGTCGACGCTCTAGGATAAGGGTAGTCCACCCGCCGCGAAAGCGTGGAGGTCCTGGTTCGACTCTAGGGGGATGCTATTTTGGCCAATCTTAAGCAATAATAGTAGTACAATAATTTACCCTGGCTAAAAAAAAAAATGATTTATAAATTCCTTAAAATAATCTTAAATTTTTCAAATGTTTGAAAAAGTTTTCTTGAACCCCCCCCCCATCAAAAATTTCTGGCAACGCCTATGCTACCAATAATTTTTTACATAAATAAAAAAAAAAACAGTCTAAATGGCTTCAGATGCCGAAAGTCTTTTAAAAAATCGGGGTTTATTCAAAAAGTTGATGCAGATTTTGACTACAATTTTAGTGTAAGAAACATATCAAATTTCGCGTTTTTTAAGATCTCATATTCATAATAAAACACACATCTAAACCTTCAAGAATCAAAATCTCGCCGTAGACAATTAGATCTCTACTTCATATACGAGAAAGTAAAATAAATTTTGAAGCCAAATTTTAGATCAAATTGATACAAGAAATAATTTTTAAATCAATTTAAAAGGAAAGAAGAACACGCCCCTTTTTTTTTTTTTCTTAATTCAGACTAATTTAAATTTTCGCGCGAAAAGTTCTTATATACTTTTTGATACAAATTTCAATTTCCATTTCTGTCTTGCCTCATAAAAAAAAAAAAAAAAAAACAATACCAGATGCTTAAATTAGGGAGGAAAAAATATTTAGATCCTTTCATAAATCAGTTTTATCTAGACAAAAAAATCTTTTTAAATAGTTTTTAATATTCACAAAGTGTTTTCTTTTCCATTATCTTCATAAATATTTTTTAAGCCAAATCATTAATAAAAAATCCGTAGCTTAAAATTTCATTAAAAAATCCGAACAAAAAAAAAAAAAAAAATTGATAAGTTGAGATAAATCAGGAAATTACAATTTATAAATAAATAAATTTTAACGAGCGAACCGTAAAATATTCCTTTTCGAAATACGTAAACACGAAATAATTTTTTATTGTTTTAATTTAAATTTATTTCTTGTAACCTTTGACCTTTTTAATATTCGTGGTTAAAAAAAAAAATCTGGTGTGACTGGCGCACAGCACACAACTTTCTCTTACCCTTCGGTAAGAGAAAGTTGCGCACTGTGCTGGTCACACCAGATTTTTTGTGTCGAGATATATTTAGTTTCCGATAGCACCTTAGTTTCAAACTTGGATTTTAAATGTTGACTGCTTGAAATAAACTATGGTTATTTTTAAAAATTTTAATCTCATATTTGGACATTTTATACACAATAGAGAATCGTAAATAAATACAAAATTTCATAAGAATTGGAAAAAAAAATTTTAAATGCCTAAAAAGTTTCAAAGGGGACCCCCTTTTGAATCGAAATTAACATACAAATCCCTATAGGAAATTAACATTAGGCCTATGAGAGAAGGCGGAGAGACAGGCGATAATGTTTGCAAGTGAGAGAGAGAGATATATATATGTTTTCTCCTAAGCAATTAAAGACACAAATAAATGGGAATTTAAATAATAATTGATTTTTAATCTAATAAAAAGAAAAAGATTTAAATTCCGTTACCATGGCAACCATTTCTATCTTTCCTATGAAGAACAAGAGTAAAGTGGTCTCCAGAAGATTTCAACGGCAAAATGAGAATATACATTTTAAAGAGCATCTAAAAAATAATTGATTTTTGAATTTTAAAAAAAATCCTTGGAGGGAATTTTGAGAAAATCGAAAAAAACTGAAAAAGTACATCAGTAAAGTACTAGTACTTTTTGGCCGATTTTGTTCAAAAGCTTATTTTGAGCGCGTGGGAAGGTACCTAAGTTAAATATAAAATTTCAATCCGGTAGCTCAATTCCTTCATGCTAAAAGAACAAGAGTAAAGTGGTCTCCAGAAGACTTCAACGGCAAAATGAGAATATACATTTTAAAGAGCATCTAAAAAATAATTGATTTTTGAATTTTAAAAAAAATCCTTGGAGGGAATTTTGAGAAAATCGAAAAAAACTGAAAAAGTACATCAGTAAAGTACTAGTACTTTTTGGCCGATTTTGTTCAAAAGCTTATTTTGAGCGTGTGGGAAGGTACCTAAGTTAAATATAAAATTTCAATCCGGTAGCTCAATTCCTTCATGCTAAAAATCTGTCCACACATACATACACACACACACACATACATACACACAGACCAATTTGCGGGACCCACTTTTTTGGACTCAGGGGACCTCAAAACATGTATATCCATCAAAATCTCGACATCGAATTTTTGACATGATCGCAATACTTTCTCTCTCTATATATTTCATATATAGGCTAAGAGAAAGTAAAAAAATTGAAAATTCTTCAAATTGATAATCTATCTACAGTATATAACTGTTTGCAAAAAATATGACTATTAATTCATTATACTGTATATATTGAACAATTCAAAAAAAAAAAATGTTCGGAGCGTTTTTTACTTTCTCTTACCTATATATGTTAATATATATCGAAAGTATTGGTTTCATGTCAAAAATTCGATGTCGAAATTCTTCTCTTACTAAAGTTAAGAGAAAGTTGTGTGCTGTGCGACTAGTCACACCAGATTTTTTTTAAATATTAATATACAATCATTGAACAATTGAATTAGTAATTAAAATCAAAGTAAGTTAATAATTAATAAAAGACAAAATTTTATTTTATTTTACGCCATCACTATCCATACATTGTATAATACTAAGTAAAGATGAACAACTCATGGAAAAAATGACGTTTCGTTTGAGGGTAAAATGGGATGTCTGTCTGTCAGTCACTCGATCAGGAAATTGATGTGCGGAGAAGGATAGTAGAAAGGGGTTGGGGCTAAAACGAAAGAGAGAGGCTGGCTGCTGCTTTTATGAATGATAAAAGCGACTTATTGTATCGACATGTAGGAAGGGTGGAAAAAAAAAAAGAAAAATACCAACGAAGAGAGCAAACGAGAGTTTTATTATATGCCCTGGAACTCAATCTTTAAAAAATTCTCCAATTGTATAAATATAATAAATGAAAGCGAAGATTTAAATAAATAAAGAATTTTTTTTCTTAACTCTTTACTTTTTTTTTTTGATCTAATAAAAAAATTTCATGTTGCAATTTGTTTTTTTTTTTCGAAGATTTAATCAAAATTTGTTAAAATATTGATTTATACAATCAAAATTTCATTAACGCTATAGCTCAGTTGTAGAGTTTCTTGTGCTGGAAGTCAAGGGTTCGAATTCCGTCTCATGAGACAAAAATTTATTTGGATTGGATTGGCTACTAATTCAATTGAAATAAATAGAGTCTAAATTTAAAAGGCGCCCTCGGGGCGTGGTGTAGAGGTTAGCGTGCTAACCTCGTATACCAAACGTCGTGGGTTCGGACCCCAGGCAGTCCGATGATTTTATTTAAGCCAATTGGATACCAGATGGCTTAAATAAGAATGCCTGGACCCTATATATGTATATTTATTCAATAACGGTTATCGTAAATGTCTTATATGGCCTGAGTTGCCGAAAAGACAGTGTGAATGTGTGTGTGAGTGTGAGTGTGAATGAGAAAAAAGTGTGAATGTTTTTTTTATAAAAAAAAAAAAAAAAAAAAAAAAAAAAAAAAAAAAAAAAAAAAAAAATTAAAAGGCATTGATGGCAAAAAAACCTTAAATGAAAAAAAAAAAAAAAAAAAAAAAATGGGAATAATTTACTATAAAACGGAGTTTTTGCCCGAACCACCTTGGATGCAAGCGAAAATCTTTGAACCAGCAAAATACTTTTTGTAACAAAACATGACACCAGTATGATTTTGTTTTGATTTTTTATCAAAATTAACAAAAATTTTCTTTTTCTTCGTTGATTATTTCAAAAACTATTCACTTTTCGAAAAAATGTCAAAGAACCAAAACTTTTTAAAATAGAGTAATTTATATTACAAAAAAGTTGAAAATTTCAAAATTTCTCAAAAAACCTATTAGGTAAAGTACTACTTCCAAGTGACGTATTTACTCCAAAAGTTTATAGAAATCTACAATTTTATTGTAATGAGTTTATACACATACCCAGACGTAATTCCAAAAGAATATACGTCAGGGATAGCGCTGATTGGCGAAATTCAGGGAGAGCGGAGTCGGAGAGGCAAATTCAAAATTTTAACTACTTAATGCGCACGAGACGCCGCCCGCCAGGGCGAAGCCTCGCCATAATCAACTTGTAATTTAATAAAGAAGGTAAAAACAAAAATATTATTCTGAAACTATAGAAAATGCTGAATAATTTGGAAAAAAAATTATTTGATTTGGACAATTATTTCCCCTCGAAAAAATTCTTTATTTCCATACAAAAAAAATGCATATAATTCTCTCTTGAGATTTCGTCAACTTTGAGGACCTATAACTCGGCAATCGCTGAATTGTTTTGAAAAAGAAATACGGTTTTGAAACCAACAAACATTCTAGTTTGTTACCCTAGAACCTTTTTCAGTAAGCAGAAAGCTCCCTGGCCCAAGAAAAATTAAGAAAATATGGGGCCTCCGGAGGATAGCTGATCCCATGGCCCCCAAGCCAAATTCTCTAGTTACGCCCATGTCTGCGGGCCTTTTATGCATGGGCGTAACTAGGAGTGCCGGAGGGGGCCCGGGCCCCTTTTAATCAATCAACTGATTAACTTAGGTCTAAAATTCTTAAACAAATGATCAGAAATGAGCTCTGATTTATTTTGCTGCTCAAGGGGAAGAAAATAACAATCGGCTTGTGGTTACTACACCAATTTATTATTTATGCACTGATACGGATTTAATTATAAAAAAAAACTTCTTTTCAAATTCGATTAAAAAGTCATATTCAGCAAATCATTGATGTGTGATTACAACAGACAAAAGTGAATTTTCACATTTTTATATCATTAAAAAAATATATACAATTTTTATCTTTATCTTTTTAAATAAATATTCATCCAAATTAAATGAAATATAAACAAATATATAATTAAATAAATATTACATGCTTGGAAATATTAATTAATCTAGCTCTTAGTTCTCTTTTGAGATTCTAACCCTCCCATAAACAGGCTATATAAATATATTTATATCAAAAATCGCAATGCAAGTTATATTTGAATCCCCGAAAGTCATAGCCAACGAATTAAGTAAATATTTTCATAAATCAATTTCTATTTAATATTTTAACTTGTTTGATATTTTGCTTTAACTTTCTGTAATATATTTATTTCCCAAGAGTTTTAAATGAATTTAATCGATACATCGGTTGAACAAAAATATTTTTCGAAATCTTAAAGGGGTGAAAAACACGGCGAGCTGATCTCTTTAAAATATTTTTTACCTCCCGCTCTAATCGATATTTGACTGACCATTTGATAAAATCAGTCATAAAAAGTTAAACTCTTAGAGTGGGGGGGAGATCATTAAGTTCTTGCCTTTAGCGACGACAACCCTTAAATTCGCCCTTGATTAGCTAGCTATAATAGAACAAATTTCATTTATAATTTTATATTTTTAAACTAATTTGAATTTAATTGAATATTTTATCATTCTTTTTATCTTTTTTCGCTCTCACTCTCCCCTTTTCATTTTTATGATGCCTTTTCAGCAGCTGAGGTTACGATATTTAATTCCAATGAGCTATTTATCTAGGAATATTTTAAAATGGAAGGAAATAAAAACGGGATGTCTTATAAAAAAAAATTTAGTGCAATTAATCAAAAAATCTTTAAGGACCAGTTTCATCACACCATGTCAAGTAGCTAATTTAACCAAGAGCTAGTAGCTAACATACTATTTATAGTCGCTTTTATCGAAACTTCCCTATTTTTTTTTTTTTTTTTTTTTTTTTTATAACTTGTTAAGTAAAAGGTGTGATTTAAAAACTAAAATACAATATAAACCTTTTTATATTTTTATAGAGGAAATATATCAATTTATAATGGGATATAAAATGGAGTTGCTTTCTGACATATTGACAGAATTTTATGACAAGGCAACCCCCTGGAGACTAAAAAGTTTTTTTATAATTCCATTTAGAAGGATATATTTTCTATATAGTCTGATATTACTATATACTCTAGTTAATTACTAATTTTGTCCTTAAATATTTAAATTTTATTCCCGGGCGTGTAAGTGACTGTGATTGTCGATCCGAACAATGACAGAAGGTGGCAGCCAGGAATAGGTGTCTCTACATCAATGAAACTCCCAAATTTACGACGTTTTAGTCCAAATTTATCAGACCATCATCACGTATTAGGGATATGTGAATGTACAATATATTTCATGATATGTTGAAGTAGGCTTGTTGAAAATATAAATCTTGCTATCAGGCGTAGACACATTAGAAGTAATCTAATGAGTCTACATCAACATATGAATAAATACATTCCCATATGACAGCTACCTAATACCTTATGATGGTTAAAAAAACTGAAACGTCATAAATTTGGGAGTTTAATTGATGTAGAGACACCTCTTTCTGTCATTGTTTGCATTGTAAATAATTTTTTTTCATTAAATATTTAGATGAACAAATCAAACGATAAATATACCAATACCTGAGCTGTTCTGAAAACGTCACTCTACTTCTTTCATTCCTCACAATCATTCACTATCAAACCTGAACTTATACTAAATGAGATATTTTTGATCCCTAAAATATTATTTAATTAAAAAAATAGATCTATTTATTTTTTTTGAGAAACGATTTTAATTATTTTCTTTTTTTCTAATCTAATTTAAATCAGAGTAATGGACTTTACTCGGGGAATAAGGTATAAATGAATGAATCTTAATGGTATCTTATTTACTGCTGCAGTAGGTGGAGACCCATCTAATTTTAAAGTGAGCAAATGGCCTTAAATAATTAAGCTTTTTAACGTTATACTCGTAATTACTACAAATCTCGAAGAACTTGGATTGTTGTGTTCTCGGAGTTGGCAACAAATTAAGTTTTAAATTGAGTTAGTATTTTAATTAAAAATAACCAACGATGATATTATGAAAAAAGATCTTAAAATTTTAAGAAGAATTTAATTCAATGGAGGACATGAATTTTTATACTAATTCTTCAGAGAAATTTGATGTACTATTGAGATTTTGTAAAAATTTGAGGCACCCTAATAATTCAAAAAATTTCCAAACTCTCCATAAAAAAAAACACACCGTGTATTCATTAAGTGAAATTTCTACACAATATTCACATTCACGGTAGGAAAAAGCTTAGATTTGTTAAAATAATAGGGCATCTTTTGAGTTTGTGATTTTATAAAGGCATTGAGTCTAGTCACAACGACAGCCAAGGTGTTCCCGGTTGACGTCAATGCGCAAGAAAATCCAAATTTACTGCGCTTCTGAACAGGAACCCCTTCACTAGGTCAACCTCGTGGAATTGGCAGCCGTATGGAGGGGATTCAGAGTTCCGTAACGCTTTAAAGAGTATGAATTCATAAAAAGAATTTGATAAAATTAAAAAGGTTAACATTTTTAGAAACATTATACCTATTCCTTTTTGGGTAAAATGCAATCGTGGATAGTGTTGATGTTATTTTGAGACCCTTGTTACTTACATCAGGATGCTGGTGGCTGTATTCTTTCACCTGGATATTTCCTTTTAATATAAAACTTATGAAGTTCGAAAATCTTTTAAATTTATAGAAGTGTTAAATATGCTTATATAATTTAGAAACACGATTCGTCCACTTGAAAAGTTTCAATTGAAAGCGAATTTCGAACCGAATGATTTAATAATAATCTGACAAAAAAAAAAAAACATGTGGTGCCGCGATTCCTCTATAAATTGACGCTTTTATCAATCCAATTGGGGGAAAAAAAATCTATTAAAATATCTTTATAAATGTTTCTTCGGCCACGTATTGACACCCGTGGTGACGTGGTAAACGCTAAGTGGTTAGAGCAGGTAACAAGGGTCGGAGATTGGTAGCCCTCTTGACGGAAATTGCCAGGAAATCTTGGAGCAGAGCTGCTGCGGTTTCAGCTCTCAATCGGCCGCCATTGCAAATATAGATCAAGAGCCAATCAAATTCGATTCCATTTACGGCTTAATTATTGTAAAGGCAACTTGGGATTGGAATGGTCTTAATTCCATACACCATCTTTCACAGAAACTTTCAAAGTTATTGAATAAAAAATAAATGTTGATGTCCTACGATCTATATATATTTTAATTACCATTATCTTCACTTGTTGATTCACAGATTAACAGTTTTATGATCAAGAATGCTTATAGCTAATAATTTAATATTCAAACTATAATAATAATAGTTAAATAAAACATAAATGGGGTTTATATACGTAAATAACAACAATTAATCATTTTCAAGAATATCTTTCAAAGAACGTTATTATTATTATTATTATTATTATTATTTTATATGTCAATCAATAAAATTTCTATTTAGATATTTGTTCAGAGTCGTATTAGATATGATCAAAGAATGAATGGCCTTAAAAAAGTATTCTTAATAACAAAAAGGAGATGTTATCATTTTGTCCTATTGAATTGCTTTCGCATTGTTGAAAAGAAGTGTATAAATGTGTTTAATAAAATATTATTTAATGAAAAAAACACTCAGGAGGGCTTGGGTGGAGTGAGTATATGAATGGCGATCGACCTAAGAGTGCCATTTTTTGCCATTTTTTAGGCTTCTCCACGTGTCAACTTAAAGATTTATATACATACTGGTTACAAACCAATTGAAATAAGCAATGAAAGAAGAAAGCATTTAATAGAAATATTTTCAAAAACTACTGATATATTTAGCATAGCTGCAGTGTAGTAGTTGGTGCTATTACTTTAGACACACTAATTACACAGGTCAACAAAAAATTTGTTTTTGGTGCATTAAAATTAGAGCTTATTTCTTGGAATAGGGGGTAGTCCTGGTTCCAAAATTGCCATCCAGTTTTTATTCCATCAGCTCTAGTTTTAGAGATTTGGAGAAAATTAAATTTTGAATTTTTCTAGATTTTTTAAGACGTTACGCTTTAAAGATATGAATTTTATGATAAAGATAGTGTTTTACTTAGAAGTTAGAGAGAGCTATTCTTGGGTATATGTAAAGCATTGAAACCTGACTTTAATAATGAATTTGTTTATAATTTCATTAATAATTAACAGATTTTCACCAATGGATGATGATTTTGAAAAGGTAAAGAACATAGAATATTGTAAATATTAAAATATGTTTTTTGCATTCATGGATGGTAAAAATTCTATTAGGTGTCCAAAGTTTTCTAACCTTTTGCACCACTAAATCAATTCCGCCTGAAACTTTTTAATTCAATTTATTTCAACTATCTTCATATTTTTAAAGGATAACGCCTTAAAAAAAATCTAGAAAATTTCAAAGAGCTGCTGTATATCTCTAGAACTAGAGCTGAAGGGACAAAACTGATGGTATTCTTGGAATCAGGACTAGACCTATCCATATAACCAAGAATGGCCAAATACTCCGACACCAAAATCACTGTTGGCCTGTGCTATATATTTGTAAATGATTTATATTTTCAAACATTTTTATTTTTCTTTTAAATTCATCTTTCTGAAATGTAACAATTATTATTATCAATAGTAATTGAATTCAGATCTTACACTTCATAACATATGATCTTATATTGTCAACCCGATTTTGCAAGGTAAATTAAAACTAAAATGACTAGGTGATATGTTTCAAAATAACAGTTATTATTTATTGGTATAAACACTTGCCACCTATTTCGATACTTTACGTGTCATCTTCAGAAGTTATACAAATAGGAAATATCAAGTGTATTGTATTAACATTTTTGTTTGTATACTTCTAGGACCGTATGGGGTAACCCAACAGCCAACAAATTGAAAAAAGTATTTATACCAATAAATAATAAGTTTATATTGAAACATTTTCCCACGTCATTTCAGTTTTAATTTACCTAATTAAATCATGTTCATCAACTAGAGCCACAGGTTACCATTTTCAATTTAAATTTTTTTAAGCTTTATTTTGTTAGTAATTGACTATTCATATTTCTTTTCCATCTTAAAATAGATTAAATTAAAATTGAAAATAGAAAAACCAAACTAGCTAAAAATAAATATTAGAGAGAAGCAGATAAAGATAAAAAAATTCACTTCAAGGAATTCCAATTGAAATGAATGGGTTTTTGAGGTGCATGTCTCTTTGCACGAAACACCTCAAATAAGTTAAGTAAACAAGGGTGAATCTCACAAGATGGATCTATTCAAAAAAAAAAAAAAATTAATAGGAATTAGAGATTTGCAAAAATTAATTTCTTCTCCAGCTCGATTTCTGATCAATCAAATAATTTTATTATTTCATAAGATTTAATAATTCTACGTCTCGTACTTGGCATCTCTTCCATCATGTAACTTAAATAGCTTTTAGTAACCTCTAAAGTTGCACTGTCGGGAGTTTGCTCCCCCTACATTAATCCAATCAAGTCCCGTCCTTTTTCCATCCAATTCTAACGAGAGACCAAGTGTCGGAATTTCGAGCTAGGGGCTTAGCTAGGCAGTTACTTGGCTCCACCACCAAGAAATGCCATTAAGAGTCCTTCATCATGAGGTGAGATAAACTACAGTGGTTTCTTGTTATGGAAAGAAAGAGCTGAAGCCCAACCTCGAAGAATTGACAAATCATTTAAACAATAAAACAAATAACAAAACTAATAAAATAATCACTTAAATGAGCTATTTATTCCGTTCTCAATGCATAAGTGGGACTAAATATCTTTGATTACAGGTCAGCCAGGACCTTTTTAAATTGATTGTTTGAGAACACCAGTCCCGAACTTTTCGCCGGGCTTGGCATCGTTTAACCGCAACGATTGTGATGACTGTTTGCTCTTCTCCGTGCCCAGCATTTATACAAGTTGAAATAATTAAAATAATTTATTTGTTTGTTGCAGATGGGGGATTCCGTTGAATATGGCCTTGGAGAGTGATGAGATTTGTAAGTTTTTATCAAAATTTTATTTCATATACGGGAAATAATATTTGCATAAATTATAGAACCCAACTAAATGGAGTAAATAAAAATTGTACCCTATTATTTATCTATTTTTTCTGCTTCTGAGCACTTGTCGGCCTCTTCCTCCGAACAGTCAAATTGTTAAATCTCTATATAGGCCTATATATTAATACGCGGAAGTAGAA